>PVKP010039095.1:0-20404 GCA_004027715.1 Plecturocebus donacophilus
GCCTATAAATATCATCTGGCAGGATTGGAATTTTTTGATGAGTAAATAATTGATAGTGTGTTTGGTATTATGCATAGCTACACCAAATAGCTCTTTCATTCTTTTTACCTCACAATTACCCTCCAGTTAAAAAAAAATTCTAACATACATCCTTTTAAGGAAAGGCAGCTGTAAGACTAAATGAAAAACATAATAAAAATATCTTAATGTTTGTCCTCTTGTAATGTCATAGTTTGCTTTCTGTATAACCTAAATTTAATATAGACTTTTATAACACCTGCACATAGGTGCTTGGTATTCATTGTTTCCCTTTCCTTCTCATTTAGATATGTTTGTTATTTCCCCCCAAAACATACAGATTTCACCTTACTAGAAAGAATATTACCTTTTAGAGGAGAGGAAGAAAATGTTAGAAAACATTTTAGGTCTGTGAATTCTACCTGAGGAAAAATGATAAAGTAAACATTATAATTAAAGTTTAAGAAATTTACAACATAGCACATTTTTTTTAAGTTAGAAGAATTCACTATATTTAGTATCAGCCCCTTTGGTACTATCTTAAAAAGTAGAGATTGGGCCACTGAGTTTAATTCTGTTCTGTGGCTACTCAGCTATACCTTTGTGCCTTGAACACTGAGTCATAGACACTGACTATCACACAAGGGGGGAAAAGCTAGTGTGAATGTATCACAGTTTTCATCACTCTTTGAAAGAAAATGACATTAATTTCACAATTTTTTACCGGCATCTGCTATGCCAGGTCCTCTTATTTATTTATTTATTTATTTATTTATTTATTTATTTAATTTGAGACGGAGTCTCACTCTGTCGCCCAGGCTGGAGTACAATGACGCAATCTCAGCTCACCGCAACCTCCACCTCCTAGATTCAAGCAATTCACCAGCAATATATGCAGATACCTCATGTTGGTTTATAATGGATCCATGTTTTCTTTTATCTTCATTTAGGTGGTAAATTTTGGTTTTCATGCATTTGAATTTAGTTTTATCCACCATTCTACAATTTAATTCATAGGAATTTGGGAAGCACTGCAAATCTCTAAATATTTATTTTAAAATTTTTAATGTAATTAATTAATTTTATTTATTTATTATTTTAAGGGATGGGATCTTGCTCTGTTGCCTGAGCTGGAGTGCAGTGGCTATTGACAGGCATAACTGTAGCTCACTGCAGCCTTGAACTCCTGAGCTCAAGTGGTCCACCTCCCTCAGTCTCCTGTGTAGCTGGGAGTACAGGCACACACTACCATGCTTGACTAAAGCACTAAATATATAAACCAGTATAAATTGGTGTTTACGTTCAGTTTGAAAAGATATAAATGTAATTGTTTGCATAGCAAGGATATATTAAAGTTCTACCAAAGTAAGCTGTGTATTTTAAATTCTTTATTGCTGATTTAAAGTACATGCTTTATATATGAGATTAACAAGTCTGAATATGATAACATTTTAACATAGGCTCTGTCTATCTTCAGATTGCACATGTTGTGTGAGTTGGAACATAGCATCAAACCTCTTTTCCAGCACTCTCCAGGTGACAATTCTCAAGAAGATTCCCTAAACTGGGTAGCTCGACTAGAAATGACCCAGAATTCCTATAGAGCCAAGGAGCCTATCTTGGCTCTCCGGAGGACTTTATTAAGCCTCAATAAAAGGTTTCTGAAACTACTTTTTTTTAAATGTCACTTATCTTGTATTTGGTATTTGGATATTATTTGGGGGTCTATATTTTTTCTGTTTTCAATTATTAAGGCTACACTGCCTGGCTGAAAGGAACCTAGAACTTAAGAATCACTTTTATATGCCATTTCTTTCTGTTTTTTAAGATGTTAAAAACATATCTGGGGGATACTTTTTTTACTGATAAAAATCAATAATAAAGTTTATATGAGGTAAAATGGAGCACTATAAGAAAATTTAAGTCAAGGCTTTTTAAACAAATTAATCATTGATTCCTTTCAAATAATAATATGAAGAAGGTTCTGTGTTGGGAACAGGGGCTTTCAAAACATTGGAACTACTTGCATGGTATATGACCCAGATTTAAATGGTTTTAGTTAAGTTGTTGCATACACTTACCAATGGTCTCTCTCTCTCCCATGTTTTGTTACTTCCTTTAGACCAGATTACAATGAAATGGTTGGAGAATGCTGGCTGCAGAGTGCCAGAGTAGCTAGAAAAGCTGGTCACCACCAGACAGCCTACAATGCTCTCCTTAATGCAGGGGAATCCCGACTTGCTGAACTGTACATGGAAAGGGCAAAGTGGCTCTGGTCCAAGGTAATGGCCAGGGAAGTGTCATCAGATGTATATTCTGTTGGGAATTATGTACTTTCTTAAAAGGCCAACTGAGAGAACATAACTAATTCAAATTAAGAACCCTTTTTTCCTATCACTTTTCTTCGTTGGTTATCTACCATAGTCTGGAAGTAACTGTTCTTTTTACCCTAGTCTCCAGATACCTTCCCATTTCAAGACTGAATGTGCAGTTCTTTCAGTTTTCATCTGTCTTACATTTTCCTTGAGGAAAATGGCCTCTTAATTTTTTACCTTATGTATGTTTACAGGGTGTATAGGTACTAAGTGAATGTTGGTTAAATGAATATAACTCTGTCACTTAGTCGCTGGCAGATAATTAGTTCTCTGTGGACTTACCAGTGTTACTATCAAGATTCAGTTCTGATCTAGCCAGAAAGGGCCTGCATCTGAACAGAAGTTCACAGTAGTCTTCAGATTAAAGCAATAGTAATAAGAAGAGTGTTTTTAAAATATTGGAGCTACTTGTAAGGTTTTTGACTCAGATTTAAATGGCTATTGCTTATGTTTCTCCCCAGGCTAGTCACCAGTCTAGAATTAGTAGTAGGCATAGTATGTTTTGGAATTGACACTTAGCAACTATTGTTAGTGTCATTTGTGATTGCACCAACTTTGTGGTGGCTGAGAAAGGACTGGAGAGGAGATGTTTCCTGAATGAGAGCGGAAGGTAATTTATTCAGTGTGCATTAGTCAGTCCTGGTCATTTTGAGTTAGTGCTAGTCTATGTATTATGATACCTTAAACTCAGTATGTTCAAAATGGAATTCATTATCTAATGCTCAATACCTGTTTCTCCTCTCATGTTTTCTGTTTTTCTGAATAAGACTTTATTCTATCCTCCCATCGAAAACAGAAATCTGGACATCATCTTAAATTCCTTCTGCAACTTCACTTTTCACATCCGGTTGGAGACTAAATCTTTGTTCTTCAACCTTAGAAATATCTCTTGAATCCTCTCCCTCTTATTTATTTCCACTGCCTTAATTTATGACTTTATTATTTACACCCTCTAACAATATTAACCTTTTTTAGGATCTCACCATTTCCCTGTGTACATTACTGTAGTTTGTGGTCTTTCTAAAACCTACATTGAATCATGTTGCTCCTTCAGAAAGATAATCCTACAAAGTATCTTTAGGATTAAGCCTGAACTTTAGGAACTACACACGTCCGTTTCTGATCAAGTCCTGGCCTACTTCCTCAGCTTCATATATCACCATCTCACAAACCCTTTAAACTTCAGCTAAAATCAGACTATGTGCTTTTCTTCCAATTAAAGTTATTATTCCATCTACCTAGAATGCCCTTCACTAAATTCCCTGCCAAGAAGATTTCTACTCATTCTTGAAAACTTAATTCAGATTTTTTTCATTGATAACTTTTCCTGACTGCTGTTCTCCATTTTCCTATATTTCAGGTAGGTTTAGGGGACTCTCTTCTCTATCTTGTATAATGCCAATGTATATTCCTCTGTTGTAGCACTTAGCAAATATGCTGTTATTTCATGGTCTCTTTCCTCACATGACTATGAACTTTTTTATGCCAGAGATTTTAATTTGTTCATGATTGTCTTCAGTTCCCTGAACTTTGATTATAGTCCTTTCTTGATATCCATGGGGGATTGGTCCCAGAATTCTTCACAGATAACAAAATCTGTGGATACTCAAGTCTTTTATATAAAGTGGACACACAGTATTTGCATATAACCTATGTACACAGTACTCTTGTATACTTCTCTAGGTTACTTATAATACCTAATACAGTGCAAATGCTTTGTAAACAGTTATTATACTTGTATTTCTTATTCATATTATTTTTGTTGTAGTTTTTATTTTTTATTCATAGTATTTCTTTTTTTCTTTTTTTTAAATTTAAATTTTTATGTTTTGAGAGAGACAGGGTCTTGCTCTGCGTCCCAGGCTGGAGTACAGTGGCACGATCATAGCGCATTGATGCCTTGGACTCCTGGCCTCAAGCAATCCTCCCACCTCAGCCCACACTTTGTGGAAAAGGCTATAAGCATAAGTCACTTTCTCATATATTAAGAGACAGTATCTTGCTCTGTCACCCAGGCTGGAGTGCAGTGGTGCATCATAGCTCACTATAACCTCAAATTCCTGGGCTCAAGCGATCCTTCCCCCTCAGCCTTCCGAGTAGCTGGGACTATAGGCATAAGCCATGGCACCTGGCTAATTTTAAAATTTTTTGTAGAGACAAGATCTTGCTATGTTGCCCAGGCTAGTATCAAACTCTTGGCCTCAAGCAGTCCCCCTGCCTTGGCATCCAAAAGCACTAGAATTACAGATATGAGCCACTGTACCCAGCCATTCCTAATGTTTTCAATCCACTGTTGGTTGAATCCGTTGATATGGAACCTGTGGACACAGAGGGCCGACTCCAATTATAAAATTAGTAAATGAATGAATGAGATGAAATGAAGCAATGCTTCAGTTTTAGAATTTTACTTTAATAAGGGGCAAATAAAAGATAAACATGAAATTACAAGTGGATTTGTACAGAAACATTTTTTTCTTTTTCTTTTTCTGTAAGATGTACAAAAACTTAATGAACTAATACTCTCACAGAAAATAGAAATGTTTTTAAATTAAAAGGCTTATTGTTGCCTTTTTTCTTTTAGGGTGATGTCCACCAGGCACTAATTGTTCTTCAAAAAGGTGTTGAATTATGTTTTCCTGAAAATGAAACCCCACTTGAGAGTAAGAACATGTTAATCCATGGTCGAGCTATGCTACTAGTGGGCCGATTTATGGAAGAAACAGCTAACTTCGAAAGCAATGCAATTATGAAAAAATATAAGGCAAGTATATGCATAATGCAGTTTCAGTTAACTCTGTTGACAGGATAAAATGAATTAAGTCTATATGGAAAAACGTATCTATAAAAATAACCAGGAAATTGTTTTGACTTTTCAGTGAGTATATAACATAAATATATGGAATTAACACAAAATAAATATACTCATGAAACTGCCACGAACTCAAGAAATAGAATACTGTTTGAGTTCTATAACTCCACTCCCCTTCATCCCAGTAATCACTGTTCTCACCCTCTGTCTCAAAGTTAACTACATCCTAGCCTGAAAATTTTTGAGCAAAACCGATGTATAACTTCTTTACTAGGTATTAAACTTTGTATAGATGGTGCTGTGAGAGATATACCTCTCAATAATCCATGGATCAATGAAAACTTTTCAATGGAAATTTAAAAATACTTTGAATTGAATGATAATAAAAATGACATATCAAAACCTGTGCAGCTAAAGCAGCTCTTAAAAAGGATTTAAAATTTGATTTGCATATATTAGAAGAAAATAAAGGTTCAAAATTAATGAGCTAAGTATCCATCCCAGAGAGTCAGAAAAGAAACTGAAAAAGTAGGGCGACAAAAACATAGAAGAAAGGAAATAATAAAGCAAAGAGCGGGTGGCTAGAATTTGTGGTACAGATTAACTGAGAGAAAAAAGTTAAACAGAATAGTTCCTATCTGCATAGGAATTGTGTTGGCTGAATACCAACCTGCACATGAATTATTCAGAATTCTGTGAAGCCAAGCTAGAAATAACTGCTGGGGAAAGAATAAACATGCAGAGGCTATAAGAACAATTTCCAGAGCTCACACAGGATTGAGAATCATTCAGATTACAGGATTGAGAATTATTCAGTCTGTCAGCCAGATTGGGAGGCCTCATTGCATAATACGGAGCATTCAGTAAAAACCTTAAAAGGACCACACCTTAGAAGTAGGACTAAATTAGTTGTAGGCTAAAAGCTACTGTATAGCCATACTAGAAGAATAGTAAAACAAGATTTAAGAGGATTACACTGATCATCAAGTAACCTTACTGCCTGCCAGATGAAAGTCTAATGCTCTTTAAAGCCAGACAACAAAATTTAAAACTTGACAACATAAAAATATGTCTTGGATCCAATAAAAAATTGCAATGTGAATGAAGAAGCAGAACTATTTGAGCCATAGATAGGAAAAAAATCAATAGGAATAGTTCTAGAAATGACAGAGATTATGACATTTATAGATAAGGATTTTAAAATAGCTATTGTAAATAGGCTCCATAAATTTAAGAACATCAACAAAAGTAAGAGCATGATGAGAAGAGAGAGAACTCAAAGATACAAGAAAGACCTAAATGGGACCAAGAGCCAAAGCAAATGGCACCGACAGTGCTATTCTTTAGATCCAGGAGATGTTGTGTTCTGATGAAGACAAATAGGAGTCCAGCTCCTGCTTCTTGCCTACAAGAAGATGTCATGCCACCTAAGAAACTAATCTTGATTTGCATTAAAAACTATGTTATCCTGTAGGGCATTGATAATGAGGCAGTTTCTGAAACCATACTTGGTAAGTTTCACCTTCCCAGTTGGAGAGATCTTCAGAATTTATTATAGTATGTGAGGCACACCAATTTATGAGGCACACAAAAACTCACCAATACTTAACAGCAGAATTTGATAGCCGATATTCTAGTTCTCCTATCTCTGCATCGGTACTAAAGCCAGGGTTAAGGAAGAGAGATGTCCTCAGACTAGCAACTTTTCAGGTTCTCTTTCCTCTGCATACACCCCTAATTTCCTGTGATAAAAGCCTAAGTAGCCTCTTTTCTTGTTCTGGTTACCTATACATGATGTAGATAGAAATGAACAGGGAAAAGAATAGAGGCTGACTACTGTAGAATGACATGCAGATCCAAGGGGCCACATACTGCATTATTGTATTTACATGAAATGGCCAGAATAAGCAAATCCGTAGAGACAGAAGGTAGATTAGTGAGTACCAGAGGCTGAGGCTTGGAACTGGGAAGTAACTGCTAATTGGTAAAAATTTTTTTTTTGGAGTGATGAAAGTGTTCTGGAATTAGATAGTGGTGATGATTACACAACTCTGAGAATATACTAAAAACAACTTTAGAAGTATGAACTTTATAATATATTAATTATATCCTAGTAGAGCTGTTATTTTAAAATATTACCCAAATGGCAACTTTTAGATAAAAAAGGAAGTAAAAGATAAAAGGATTAGTAAAAAAATAGGAAATTTATTAACTGAAGATGATATGAATACATACATATGTAGAAAATTCAAGCCGGGCACAGTGGCTCATGCCTGTAATCTCAGCACTTTGGGAGGCCGAGGCGGGCGGATCACCTGAGAGGTCAGGAGTTCGAGACCAGCCTGACCGATATGGAGAAACCCCGTCTCTACTAAAAATACAAAATTAGCTGGGCATGGTGGTGGATGCCTATAATCCCAGCTACTTGTGGAGGCTGAGGCAGGAGAATCGTTTGAACCCAGGAGGTGGAGGTTGCGGTGAGCCAAGATTGAGCCATTGCACTCCAGCCTGGGCAACAGGAATGAAACTCTGTCTCAAAAAAAGAAAAAAGAAAATTTAAAAGATTACAAATAAATTATTCAAAATACTGAGTGAGTTAAACAAGATTGCCTGATGATTTTATTTCTATATGACAGCAAGAAAGGAATTTAAAACATATCATTTACAAGTAAAAAGTGCTTGAACAGTTGGATATCTGTGAGGAAAAAATGATCTTCAACCTCTACCTCATACCATAGATAAAGTTGCTTCAAAAAAAGTGGATTGGCCGGGTGAGGTGGCTCACGCCTGTAATCCCAGCACTTTGGGAGGCCGAGGCGGGTGGATCAGAAGGTCAAGAGATCAAGACCATCCTGGCCAACATAGTGAAACCCTGTCTCTACTAAAATATAAAAATTAGCTGGGCGTGGTGGCGCGGGTCTGTAGTCCCAGCTACTCGAGAGGCTGAGGCAGGAGAATTGCTTGAACCCGGGAGGTGGAGGTTGCAGTGAGCCAAGATCATGCCACTGCACTCCAGCCTGGCGCCTGGCGACAAAACAAGACTCTGTCTCAAAAAAAAAAAAAAGTGGATTATAGATCTAAACGGAAAAGCTAAAATTATAAACTTTTATATGAAGAAATAGAAGAAAATCTTTACAGCCTTAGGATAGGCAGAGGTTTTCTTAGGTCACACAAAGCATTAAACATTTAAGAAAACCTGATAAATTAGATTTTCATCAAAGTTAAAACCTTTTCTAAGAAAGACAGTTAAGAAAATGAAAAGGTAAGCCATAGACTGGGAGAAAATACTTGCAATGTATATATGACAGAGGATTTGTATCTAAATTATAGAGAACCCTACAACTTTGTGAGACAATTTAAAGATCTGTGATGCCAGGGACAGTAACTCAGGCCTGTAATCCCAGTGCTTTGGGAGGCTGAGGCCCAGGGATAACTTGAAGCCAGGAGTTCAAGACCAGCCTGGGCAATATAGTGAGAACCTGTCTTTACAAAAAATCTTTAAAAATTAGCCAGGTATGGTGATGAATGCCTGTATTCTTAGCTATTTAGGAGACTGAAGCAGGAGGATCACTTGAGCCTAGGAGTTCGAGGCTACAGTTAGCTATGATTGCACCACTGCACTCCAGCCTGAGTTACAGATTGAAACTTTGTCTATTAAAAAATATATATAAAGATCTGCAAAAGTCTTGGATAGGCACTTCGTAAAGAATACATGGAAACGGCCAAAAAGCAAATGAAAAGATGCTTAACATCATTAGTCATTAGAAACATGCAAATTAAAAACACAATGAAATAACACATTACACACTAAACTGGCTAAAGTCTAAAATACTAGCAATACCTGTTAATGCAATAAATGTGCCTGGTGGGAATATAAAAAGTTAACTTAAATCTACCATATTCCATTCCATTCTTAGGTGTTTATTCAACACAAACAATTACATATGTCAATAAAAAGACTTGTACACAATTGTTTATAGTAGCTTTAGTCACAAAAACTGGAAATAGACCAGCTGGCCATTCTGAGAAGAATGGGTAAACAAACTGTGATATAGTTGTATAATGGAATATTACTCTACAATAAGAAGAAATGAACTACTGGTACATGCAACAGGGTAGATGAATGTCACAGGTATGCTAAAAGAAAGAAGAGGGACATAACAGACAGCATGCTTGTATGAATCCATTTATATGACATTTTAGAACAGGTACAACTAATGTATATAAATAGAAATTATATCAGTAGTTGCCTGGGTAGTTGGCAGGAGAGTGATGGCAAGGGTGGGTGCCCATAAGAACTTTGGAGAGAGTTAGAAATGTTAATTTTCTTGACTGGAATGATGGTTCTGTGGATGTATATGTTTGTCAAAAGTTATCAATTTGTACTTAATGTGTAAATTTTATTGTATGAAAGTTCTGCCTTGAGAAAGTTGATTTAAAATTTTATTTTATTTTTGAGACAGAGTCTTGTGCTGTCAACCCAGGCTGGAGTGCAATGGCATGATTATGGGTCACTGCAGCCTTTACCTCCTGGGCTCAGGTGATCCTCCCACTTTAACCTCTGAAGTAACTGGGACTATAGGCACACACCATCTCACACCCAGCTAATTTTTTATTTTGTGGAGACAGGGTCTTGCTGTTCTGCCAAGGCTGGTCTCAAACTCCCTGGCCTCAACTGATCCTCCCGCCTCTGCCTCCCAAAGTGCTGGGATTATAGGTGTGGGCCACCATGCATGCCCAGCTTAAAATTTTTAAAGATATCATTTAGGATAGTGGTAAAAATATGGAATGCCTAGGATTAAATTGCACATAAGACCTCTCTACAAAATAAAAATTAAAACATTAGTGAGTGAAGTAAAAAAGACCTAAATAAATTGGTAGCTAGAATACAAGTATGAATGGGAAAACTCAATAACATAATTATTTCACTGTAAATTGACCTAGGGGTTTAATGTAGTACTCATCAAATGCTGACAGGTAATTGACAATTAGAATTTAAAATTTATGTGGAAACATAAAGGCCAAGAATAACCAAGAAGCTTCTCTGTCACCTTTAATTTTTTCAGTTTTATTTTGAAATAATCTTTGACTTTTAAAATGTTGGTAGTAGTATATAGAGAATTCCCATGTCTACCCTTTGCCGTGTTTCCCCTAATTGTAATA
The DNA here is from genome assembly GCA_004027715.1 of Plecturocebus donacophilus. NCBI lineage: Eukaryota > Metazoa > Chordata > Mammalia > Primates > Pitheciidae > Plecturocebus > Plecturocebus donacophilus. The sequence continues at coordinate 10,366 of PVKP010039095.1, forward strand.
TCTTACACTACCATAGTATCAGAAGTGGGAAATTAACATTGATAAACAGTACTGTTAACTATCTGTCGACCACATTTCACCAGTTTCCCAATAGTGTCCTTTTGCTGTCTAGAATTGATAATCCCATATAGCATTAGTTGTCATATCTCCTTAGTCTCCTCCATTCTATCTGAGATGCTCTTTACTGTATTGTGTGAGGTCAGGTGCAGGGAGAAAATATTTGGCCCAATCAAAAGACGTAACTGGGAAGAGTTAATGAAAAACTAGGTTAAGGGAGATTAACAAAGGATGGTGAAACTACCCCTTAGCTAGCAATAACAGAGAATCATTGCTAATTCTAAACCTGAAGGAGCAAAAGGATAGAGCGTTTACTGAAATCTGTAAAGAGAGCTAAATTTGTAGGAAAGGACCATTGGACCAGAACTTAACCTTAGGGAATGAAACACAACCATTGTCAACTGCAGTCCAGCAGGAAGGAAACCAGCAGGTATAAAGACCTTAACCTAACTCTCCTCCTCACCCCCTCATCTATTGCTGCCTTCCATTGATTGAACTTGACAGGAAGTGAGAGGGCAAACAAGCCCTTTGATATAAATCATCAATTTCAATTTCCTGGGGCACTGAGCAGAGTGGAAAAGACTAAAAGATGTACGTGGCAAGTACATCTGTTTGGAGGGGCAGACTGAATAACCAAAATAGTCTTTTCAATAAATGTTGTTGTATCACTTGGATATCTTACAAGGAAAAAAAAAAATTAAACTTGATCCCTTCTTCCCACCATAAACAAAAGTAAACTTTAGGTAGATTGTTAATCTAGGTCAGAAGTTAAACATAACAAAAACACTAACCGTAAAATAAATAATAACTTCTTTTTATCTGAAGATACTATTGTGAGTTAGAGGCAAACTACAGATTAGAAGATATTTCCAATATATTAGAGGCTCATATCCAGAATATGACCCAGCATGTACCCATAGGATATAGGATATATACAAGAATGTTTATAACATTATTATTTGTAGAGTTTATATTGGAAGTAACCCAAATGGCAATCGGTTATAGAGTGGATAAATACATTGTAGCATATTCTTATAATGGAATACTATTTGGTAAACCTAATTTATATGCAACAACTTGGATTAATATGACAAATGTAACGTTGAATGAAAGAAGCCAGTTAACAAATAATACATGTAGGCCCAGGCATGGTGGCTCATGCCTATAATCCCAGCACTTTGGGAGGTTGAGGCGGGTGGATTGCTTGAGCTGAGGAGTTCAAGACCAGCTTGGGCAACATGGCAAAACCCCATCTCTACAAAAAATACAAAAAGTAGCTGGGTGTGGTGGTGTATGCCTGTAGTCTCAGCTGCTCCATAGACTGAGGAGGAAGGATCATCTTGAGCCTAGGAGGTCAAGGCTGCAGGGAGTCGTGAGCATGTCACTGCACTTCAGCTAGAGCAACAGAGCAAAACCCTGTCTCTAATAATAATAATTATTATAGTATGATTCTGTTTATTTAAAAATTCAAAAACAGACAAAACAAAACTGGAGTTCTTATATGAGGATGATCAATTTGTGGTAAGTGATCAAGTTGTACACATAAGATTCATGTATATTTCTGTATATAAACTTTATTTTTCAAAAGAAAACTTTAAAATCTTAACTAAAATGGGGAGAGAGAGAAGAGCAGTAAGGAGGGAGGGAGGAGCTTTTATATAAAGGTAATTACTTTGTAATAATTGATCAAGCTGTAAATGTAAAATTTGTGTATTTTTCTGTATGAATTTTACTTTTCAAAATAAATATTTAAAATCTAAGCTTAAATGAGAGAGGAAAGAGGAAGGAAGTTAGGGAAGAAGGAATAAAGGAAGACAGATGGGAAGGAAGAAAGGAAGGAAAGACCAGATTGACTAATGTTTTTCTGGTAGCCCTTCCCTGTGTGGCTGGTTAGGTACATGAACCTAGCATGTACCACACATCTAATCATGTCATTCTGTCCTCTATTCCCAGGCAGGTTTGTGTCTGTAGAGTCTCAAGATTAGAGTCAGTAGAAACTCACGATCTCACTTAAGGCTTCTGGTCTAAACTATGTTCTCAAACTTGTTTAAATTAAAAGTAGAACTTCATTTAAAAAAATGGTCAGTGATCCTATGTATTTCCTATCACATTTCATATAAAATATTAAAAATTAATAAACCACACAAATGTTTAAGGCAGGAACAGTAAGAAGAAATAACAAAGGAGACTGAGTGTGGCCAGAAAGAGAGGAGAAAACTTGAAAGATAGTGGCCTCACAGAAGTCAAGGGATGAAAGCATTTGAAAGAAGTGGCTCGGACAACAGAAACATATATTGAAGAGAGTGCAAATGATAAAAGAATTGTAAAATATCTCTTGGATTTAAGGAGCTCCTTAGTGAAGTGATGAAGACTGAAGCTGAAAAGAAATAGTTTTAGGAATGAATGTGAGGTAGAGAAATTCTTTCTAGAAGCCTGCTTCTGAAGGATTTGAGAGAAAGGGCAATAACTTGTGAGAGATCTTGGAGAAAACCAAGATACTTGATTTTTATTTTAACATAATTTTTATGCTTTTTAAGGTCCTACCCTCTTTAGAGATTTGATTTTACTTCTGCTTTGAGGATTTTTTTTATATGCCTTTCATGATATGTGTGTACACACACACACACACACACACACACACACACCACTTTAACCTACCTAGGCACTACTTTGATATATCTTTTTTATTTTTTATTTTTTTTGTTTCCAAGGAGCTGTGTAACTTTGATATATCTTTTAAAGTGGTAATGTAAATAGAGTTTTCTTCTTGTAAGTTGCGAATTCTTCCAGCACCATTTCATGCTGGATGGTGGAGAACCCACCAGAACCAGTCAGCCCTCCTGAAAAAAACCTTTGTAAGAAGGTAGCTATTCCTTATTCATATCAAAAATTGAGTCTGCTTTTGACTTTGCTTTGCCTAGATAAAGGTCACATACTTTTGATCCCTAATCATCTATTCATACTTTACTTCCCAGCGTAGTGTGAGATTTCTTTAGGTGAGTATCCTGTGTTCTTTTTTATAGGATGTGACTGCATGCTTGCCAGAATGGGAGGATGGGCATTTCTACCTTGCCAAGTACTATGACAAATTGATGCCCATGGTCACAGACAACAAAATGGAAAAGCAAGGTGATCTCATCTGGTATATAGTTATTCATTTTGGCAGGTGAGTGTGAGAACTGCATGTTTGCAGATTAAATATGTAAGGATGACGATTAATATTGAAACTTATCACATATCTTAGCATATTCTAGGTATTTTCTGGCTTATCACTGATTCAGTATATCACCTTAGATAAGATGTAAATCTTTTCTTTATGCAACTTTTTTCTTCACTTTAAGAACTTTTTAAATGAAAAAAGTTATTTTTCATTTAAAAGTGATAGGCATCTGTTTTGGAAAAAGTTTCTCTAACCATGTTATTCCTCTGCTCTCACGCCAACACAAAATCATCAACACAGTAGAAGACTTCCATGACCAAAGATGTGGGGTTTTTTTCCCCCATATACCAAGCAGTGGACACCAGCTTGGTGTCCTCCAAGTCTGTTCTGACACTCCACCCGGAGACAGTGTCATTCCTCAAAAGTTGAAAACTTGGTCACACAAGACCATCCCCTCCTTCCCCTAGTTGCAAGTCTGGGCCTCTGGAACGTCTGACTAACTGGCTTCAAGTTGGGGTTCTCACAACCTCCTCTTGGGTTCAATAAATTTGCTAGAGCAGCTCAAAGAACTCAGAGAAACATGTTTACTGGTTTATTAGAAAGATATTTTAAAGAATACAAATAGCCTGATGAAGAGATACATAGGGTATGTTCTGGAGGGTTCCAGCACAGGAGCTTCTATCTTTATGGAGATGGGATGTGCCATCCTCCTGGCACATGGATGAGATCTTCATCACCTTCCTGTCAGCTTCCATGTGCTCAACTCTCTGGAAGCTCTCCAAATCCTGCCCTGTGGGGTTTTTAATGGAGTCTTTATTACATGGGCATGATTGACAACTATGTACAAATGTGAATGGACCAAAAGCTCATAATGTAAACCCAGCAAGGCCTGTCTGTTCAAACTTTTCTTGGCCTCTTTTATATAGCATTCCTTCTAGGGTATGGGGCAGGATCCTCTCTGGAATGAGGACTTTTTCTTTTTTTTTTTTTTTTTAAGACGAAGTCTCACTCTGTCGCCCAGGCAGAGTGCAGTGGTGCAGTCTCAGCTCACTGCAACCTCTGCCTCCCAGGTTCAAGCGATTCTCCTGCTTCAGTCTCCTGAGTAGCTGGGATTACAGGTGCTCACCACCACACCTGGCTAATTTTTTTTTTTTCAGTAGAAACAGCATTTCACCATGTTGGTCAGGCTGGTCTCAAACTCCTGACTTTGTGATCCGTCTGCCGGTGCCTCCCAAAGTGCTGGGATTACAGGTGTGAGCTATGGCACCCAGCATGGAATGAGAATCTTTTGACCCACAGTCCGATTAGAATCCTGCCTTGGGCTGGTGAGTGAAGGACAAGAGAATCTTATAGAGAGAGATTCTGTTTCCTGAGGCCTAAAGTGCCCTGACATTATAACAAGGAGTTAGGAACCAGTAACTATGAACTAAAACCAGTGTGTGCATTGTAATACCACAGCATGTATACAAATTCAGCAGCACCAAATTAAGTATCCTTCCCATTCCAGACCCTTATCCCCTGAGTCTCCAACTGTAGAGTTTCAGAAGACCCTAAATTTCATGGAGACACACACAAACATTTATTTTATTTTATTTTTTTTGAGATGAAGTCTCGCTCTGACACCTAGGCTGGAGTGCAGTGGTGTGATCTCAGCTTACTGCAACCTCCACCTCCCAGGTTGAAGCGATTCTTCTGCCTCAGCCTCCTGAGTAGCTGGAATTGCAGATGCACACCACCACATCTAATTTTTGTATTTCTAGTAGAGATGGGGTTTCACCATATTGGTCAGGCTTGTCTGGAACTCCTGACCTCGTGATCCACCCTCCTTGGCCTCCCAAAGAGCTGGGATTATAGGCGTGAACCACTGCACCCAGGCTTCGTGGTTATATTTAATTGCAGTGGAATATTTCCTTCTAGCCCATTTGAATAAGAAGTAGTATAATATATATGAAAACGATTTTGACATTAGACTTGTAGAAAGTACTTAAACTAGTTAATAGGCGAAATATAACTTTTAATTTCATATATCAGTGTATTATAGTCAAGTAGCATAATCTCAGGCCTACTGTTTATATTTTTATAAATTATTAATTCCTACACAATAATAATTTCAATATTATTATTTTTTTTTATCATACTCATGTACCCTTGCTTTGCATTGAAGGATATCTTACTTCAGATCAATAAATCTGTTAAAATTGCCTGTTATAAGGTACTATGACTTCTCAGTTAAATATTTTCAGGAATTAAAGCAATATCTGTAGCTAGGCATGGGGGTGTATTTCTATAGTCCTAGTTACTTTGGATGTTGAGGTAGGAGGATTACCTGAACCCGGGAGATCAAGACTGTGGTGTGAGCTGTGATGGCACCACTGCACTGCAGCCTGGACAACAGAGCAAGACCCTGTCTCAAAAAATTAAAAAGCGAAAAAGAAAGAAAGGGGGCACATGTTCTCAGGATCTTCTGAGGGCTGTGTCACAGGGAAAAAAAAGCATTATTTTTTCATCATCAATGGTATTAGGGTAGCAAAATGACTGAAAGTACTAAAGGCATTTCTTCTTCTTTTTTTTTTTTTAATTGACAGAGTGTCACTCTGTCACCGAAGCAGGAGTACAATCACACAATCATAGCTCACTATAACCTTGAACTCCTGGGCTCAAGTGATCCTCCTGCCTCAGGCTTCTGAGTAGCTAGGACTATAGGCACATGCCACCATGCCCAGCTATTTGAAAAAAATTTTTTTTTGTAGAGGCAGAGTCTCACTATATTGCCCAAGCTGGTCTTGAGTTTCTTGCCTCAAGGTGTCTTCCTACCTCAGCCTCCCAAAACACTGAGATTACAGGTGTGAGCCATCACTCTTGGCCCAATTCTATTGAAAAATAATTGATAGCTTCTTTTGTTTGCTCTTTAGTCTTAATATATATCATGTGTCTTGGGATATAGAAGTTATTTAACACATTTCTTCTAAAATAAGTAGTTATATAAAATCCTCTATATGCATAAAACTATTATGTATGGAGTGCGTATTTTTAAAGTACCCTTCAGGAATGTAAGTACATTTAAAAAGCTGTTTCTATCCATAGTAGTTAAAATAAAATATTTGCATGCTTAAGGGAGTAAACTTAGCTATCGAGACGTATTTATCCCATGACTGAATAATTGTGTTATTACTGATTAAATATCAATGTTTACCCTTAAGAATCTACAATTCAATTAGAGAGAAAAACCTTAAGTACATAAAACATTTAAATAATGGTACATAATAGAATATGTGATTAGATATCAAAATAGGCTGGGCTCAGTGGCTCATGTCTGTAATCTCAGAATTTTGGGAGGCCAAGGCAGGCAGATTGCTTGAGCCCGGGAGTTCAAAACCCACCTGGGCAACATGGTGAAACTCCATCTCTACCAAAAAATACAAAAATTAGCTGGGATGGCGGTGCACGCCTGTAGTTCCAGCTGCAATGGAGGCTGAGCCTTTGCTTGAGCCATCATCATGCCACTGCACTCTAGCCTGGATGACAGAGCAAGACTCTATCTAAAAAAAAAAAAAAAAAAAAAATCAAATGTAGTAAGTATCAGTATAGCTGGGCATGGTGACTCATGCCTGTAATCCTAGAATTTTGGGATGCTGATATGGGAGGATTGCTTGAGCCCAGAGTTCAAGAAAAGCCTGGGGAACATGGTAAGACCTCATCTCTACAAAAAAATAAAATAATTGGCCAGGCATAGGGTGTACAACTCCCAGCTACATGGAAGGCTGTATTAGCCAGATACCAAAAGTGAACCAAACAAGTCCAGACGTCATGGAGGTCAAAAGTCAAGCCACAAGCTACTGGCTTTATAATTTCAAAATTGTACCTCTTTGCATTGCATTGCTGTAAAAGCCTGGTAGACCTCATGAAGAAGGTATACTGGTAATCCAAATTCAACAGCACATTAAAAGGATCATTCACCATGATCAAGTGGAATTTACTCCAGGTTGCAAGAATGGTTGAACATATGCAAATATATATATTCGATATATCACGTTAATAGAATGAAGGACAAAAACCATATGATCATCTCATCTCAATAGATGCAGAGAAAGTCTTGACAAATTCAACATCTTTTTATGACTAAAAATTGTCAAAAAATTATGTATAGAAGAAATGTAACTCAACACAGTAAAGACCATGTATAATAAACCCACACGTAACATCATACTCAAAGTTGAAAAGTTCAAAGCTTTTCCTCTAAAATTAAGAGTAAGACAAAGATAGCCACTCTTGCCACTTCTATTCAATATAGTACTAGGAATCCTAGCCGTAGCAGTTAGACAAGAAAGAGAAATAAAAGACATCCAAATTGGAAAAGAAGTCATCAAATTTTTTCTGTTTGCAAACATGATCTTATGTACTGAAACCCTGAGATAAAACACTATTAGAACAAATAAATGAATTCAGTAAAGTTGCAGGATATAAAGGCAACATACAAAAGTAAGCAGCATTTTTAAACACTAACAACAGACTACCTGCAAAAAAATTAAGAAGACAATCCGATTTCTTATAGCTACAAAAATAAAATACTTAGGAATAAATATAAGGAGGCAAAGACCTGTGCAATGAAAACTATAAAACATCGATGAAAATAAATTGAAGAAGACATAAATAAATGGAAAGATATCCAATGTTTATGGATTGGAAGAATTAATATTGTTAAAATGTTTATACTACCCAAAGTGGTCTACAGATTCAATGCAGTCCCTATCAAAATTCCAATAGCCTGCCCACCCTTCCTTCCTTCCTTCCTTCCTTCCTTCCTTCCTTCCTTCCTTCCTTCCTTCCTTCCTTCCTTTCTTCCTTCCTTCCTTCCTTCTTTCCTTCCTTCCATTTACAAATTCTAGCTGGGCATGGTGGCTCACACCTATAATCCCAGCACTTTGAGAAGTTGAGGCAGGTAGGTCATTTGAGGTCCAGAGTTTGAAACCAGCCTGGCCAACATGGTGAAACCCAGTCTCTACAAAAATAAAAAAATTAGCTAAGTGTAGTGGTGTGCGCCTGTAATCCCAACTACTAGGGAGACTGAGGCAGGAGAATTGCTTTAACCCAGGAGGCGGAGGTTCCAGTGAACCAAGATTGTACCTCTGCACTCCAGCCTGGGAGTCTTAAAGAAAAAAAAAATTCCAATAGCTTTTTTTCATATAAGTAGAAAAAAAATCCTAAAATTTGTATGGACTCACAAAAGACTCTAGATAACTGAAGCAATCTTGAGCAAAAAGAACAAAGCTGCAGGCATCACACTACCTGACTTCAAAATATACCACAAAGCTATAATAATCAAAACAGCATGATATTAGTATTAAAATGGCTACATAGACCAATGGAACAGAATAGAGAGCCCCGAAATGAATCCATGCATTTACAGTCAATTGATTTTTTATAAAGGTGCCAAGAACCCACAATAGGGAAATGACAGTCTCTTCAATAAATGCTGTTGTGACAACTGGATGTCCACATGCAAAAGAAGGAAGTTATACTCTTACCTTATACCATACACAAAAATCAACTCAAAATGGATTAAAAACTTAAGACCTGAAGCTGTAAAACTACTAGAAGAAAAGGTTCATGACATTGGTTTAGGCAATAATTTTTTTGATTTGAACCAAAAAGCACAGCCAACAAAAACAAATATAGGTAAATGATATTACACAAACCAAAAGACTTCTGCATAGCCAAGGAAACAGTCAATAGAGTGAAAAGATAACCCGTATAATGGGAGAAAATATTTGCAAACCACACACTGATAAGAGGTTAATAGCCAAAAAAAAAAAAAAAAAAAGAAGAGAGATCCAAGATGGCAGCGTAGCAGCAGCTCAGGATTGTACCTCCCAGTGAAAGCGCAGAGAGCAAGTGGATGCCGCAGTCGCAGACGAACTTTTGATGCCCACAGACTGGGAGATTCCCGGTGAAGGAGCCACATGGGTCGCCAGTGCGACTCTTTTGGCCGGCGCGGCGCTTCTTGGTGCGGATTGTACGGGACTGGATGCCCTTTTAGTCGGGCTCAGCTGGTCCAATCCCCACAAGGAGAACAGCAATTGGAAGCACTGAGGAGACAGCAAGCACAGCTGAACCCAGGAAGGCCCAGCTCTGTGGGGAAGGGGCGCTCCCCGAAGGAATACTAAGAAACAGAAAAAACTTCATCACCAACAAGCCGGACGTCCACTCAGCGACCCAATCTGAAAGTCGGCAATTACAAAGACGACAGGTGGATAAATCCACAAAGATGGGAAGAAACCAGTGCAAAAAGGCTGAGAACACCCGAAATCAGAATGCCTCTCCTACTACAGGAGATGACAGCTCCTCACCAGCAAGAGAACAAGGCTTGACGGAGATTGAGTGTGATGAACTTACAGAATCAGGCTTCAGAAGGTGGATAATAAGAAACTTCTGTGAGCTAAAAGAACATGTTCTAACCCAATGCAAAGAAACTAAGAACCTTGAAAGAAGATTTAACGAAATGCTCACGAGAATGGACAACTTAGAGAAGAACATAAGTGAATTGATGGAGCTGAAAAACACGACACGAGAACTTCGCAATGCATGCACAAGTTTCAACAGCCGAATTGACCAAGCAGAAGAAGGGATATCAGAGGTCGAAGATCAACTCAATGAAATAAAACGAGAAGGCAAGATGACAGAAAAAAGGGTAAAAAGGAATGAACAAAGTCTCCAAGAAATATGGGACTATGTGAAAAGACCTAATCTACGTTTGATAGATGTACCTGAATGTGACGAAGAGAATGAATCCAAGCTGGAAAATACTCTTCAGGATATTATCCA
>PVKP010039096.1:0-20409 GCA_004027715.1 Plecturocebus donacophilus
AGAGGAGGAGGGGAGGGGAGGGGAGGGGAGAGGAGAGGAGAGGAGGAGGGGAGGGGAGGGGAGGGGAGCAGAGGGGAGAGGAGAGGAGAGGGTGAGTTGAATCTGGTAACTTGCTTCTGAAAGGAGAATAGAGCAAAGGTGATGGAATATAGTGTCTGTGATTAGGTCACAAGAGATTGTGATACAGGCTCTCTCTCTTGCTGGTTTTGATGAAGTGAGCTGCCATGTTAGAGAGGCCCACATGGCCAGGAACTGAGGGTGGCCTCCGCCAACAGTCAGCCAGGAACTGAGGCCCTCGGTCCAGCAGCCTCTAAGAAACTGAATCCTGCCACCAACTGCTTAGAAGCACATCAGTGCCCAGTTGATCTTTGATTGCAGTTGGGTCAGACTCCCAGCGAAGCCATGCCCAGTTTCCTGACACACAGAAACTGGGAGATAATAACACACGTCTGGTTTGAAGCCATTAATTGTTGGGGTAATCTGTTACAAAGCAATAGATAATTAATTAAACCCTAGTAATGAAAGTCCTATTATATAAAAAGCAGGTTTTTTTTTTTTTTTTTGAGTTGGAGTTTTGCTCTTGTTGCCCAGGCTGGAGTGCAATGACGCAATCTTGGCTCACTGCAACCTCCGCCTCCCAGTTTCAAGCGGTTCGCCTGCCTCAGCCTCCCAAGTAGCTGGGATTACAGGCATGCACCACCACGCCCAATTAATTTTGTATTTTTAGTAGAGATGGGGTTTCTCCATGTTGATCACACTGATCTCGAACTCCCGACCCCAGGTAATCTGCCTGCCTCGGCCTCACAAAGTGCTGGGATTATAGGTGTGAGCCACCACACCCCAAACAAGCAGATAGAATTTTTAAAAAATCAACAGAATAAACAAATAGAAGTGAAGTCAAGGAACTGCTCTGTGTACTCAAAGTACTTAAGTATGAAAATTACTTACTTTTAAAAAACTGAAATATATTCAACGTTATTCCTATCATTTATTTTCATATGGTTACGTCTGAAAAAGAGCTGGAATGTGTTAGATGCATTTGTGCCGAGCCCATGGATGTTTTCAGTCCCATGAGCTGCAAAGAAATGATTCTGAGAATATCTTTTCTATGGCACAATTCAGTTCAGAGGATTCAACTTAGAAAAGTTTTCTTAGAAAAAATACTTAAAGGACTTTACATGAATACCTGTAATATGTACAACAAGGATAGAGTGGGTGACTATGAGTGTGTGTGTGTGTGTGTGTGTGTGTGTGTGTGTGTGTGTGTGTGTGTACCTAGCTTAAGGAATGTTTTTCATACAGCTATGTTAGGAATACAGGACCTATAGGGGTAAAACTCCACCAAGGGCTACTGTAATATGAAAATTAAAACTCAAACTCACAATTTAGAAAAATTACATGACTATTCACATTTTCAAATTAAAACAGGTAACATAAAGCATTTCATGTACACACACACACACACTGCAGATTTCAGTTCTATATCATGCATAGTTGGACAAGGTAGAGAGTTACAGAAAGAGAGGAGATAGAAGGATAGACAAAAAGAACATGGGCCAGGCACAGTGGCTCACACCTGTAATCCCAGCACTTTGGGAGGCTGAGGCAGGGGATAGAGACCAGTGTGGCCAACATGGTGAAACCCCATTTCTACTAAAAATACAAAAATTAGCTGGGTATGGCGGCACATGCCTGTAATTCCAGCTACTTGGAGGCTGAGGCAAGAGAATCGCTTGAACCTGGGAGGAGGAGGTTGCAGTGAGCTGAGATTATGCCACTGCACTCCAGCCTGGCAACAGAGAGAGACTCCGTCTCGAGAAAAAAAAAGGGGGGGGATTGGGAGTTGATGAGGAAAAACTTTTGTTTCAGAATGGTTCACTAAGGCCTTAGAACTTTTTTTTTTTTTTAGCTATAGGATGCTTTTACTTGCTAATCTTATTGAAGGGCTGGGGTTGTTTTCATCATGTATCCAGTGTCTATAGTGCACTGGGTGCCATCCTTGCAGCTGGGCTAAGCAGTTCAAAACAGAGCTTCTGCCCCTGAAGTGTCCTTAGAGCATCCTCAGGATGCATCATAGAAGCATCCTTAGAGCATCTTCAGAGCCAGACAGTAAAGGGTTATGAGGCAGGGTGATGACTGCCAGGAGAGGGAGGTAGACTACCGTGTTAGTCTGTTCGCATGCTAAAAAGAAATACCTGAGACTGGGTATTTTATAAAGAAAAGAATTTATTTTGGCTCACAAGTCTGCAGGCTGTCCAGGAAGTGTGGCGCCAGCATCTACTTCTGGTGAGACCTCTGGAAGCCTACAATCATGGCAGAAGGCCAAGGGGGAAAGGGCAAGAGAGAGAAAGGAAGAGGTGCCAGGCTCTTTAAACAACCAGCTCTCTTGTGAACTAATAGAATGAGAACTCATTACTGTGAGGTGGGCACTAAGACATTCATGAGGGATCCACCCCCATGACCCCAACACCTCCCACCAGGCCCTACCTCCAACACTGGAAATTACATTTCAACATGAGATTTGGAAGGGACAAATGTCCAACCATATTAGCTATCAAAGCAGAGAGAACCAGGTCTGACCCAGGCTAGGCTGGGGAACAGGAAATTCCCTGAAAGAGCAGATGCCTTGGTACAGGTTAGGAGGGCCCATGATAGTAGTCCTGGCAAGAACAGGCACAGGCCTGAACAGACACAGGCAATGCCAGAGAATAAAATGCAATGCCTCCTTGAGAGGGGCCCCAAATCTTGGGCTCATTTCCCTCTGCCAATGTCTTCCCATTGACAGAGGGAAATGAGCCCAAGATTCCCCTAGTTTGCAGTTCATGACGTTGCGGGGATGGAGGATACCATTAACCGAAATAAGGAAGACAGCAAGAGAATAGATCTATGGGCAAAAGGATTTTTCCCCAAATGATATAATCTGATCATATAAATATCTGATATAACATTTTTCAAAGATTCGCTATAGCTTTCAGGACAACATTCAAACTCTATTGTTTAGCACATATGGCTCTCTACATTCATTCTTCTTCTCTAGGTTTATTTCTTGTCACTCACCCAAGTTCATCCTTAGATCCAGCAACATAAAACTACCAGTAGTTCTCAGCCATGTTCCCTGGCTGTTGAATGGCTTGCATGTGTGATCCTCTCTGTCTAGAAAGCTCTCTGTTATGAACATCTCTTGCTTTAGCGTTCTCAGCCTCCGCCCTTTGGTTATCACCCGCCTCATTCCATGTGGTCCTAATGGAACTGCCAACCACAGTATCCTGTCCCCTGGCCTCAGTGCTGGGTGGCAGATCCAGGCCCCTTCAATCACATCCCCTGACCACAGTGATTGACCCGAGATTGGCCCATGTCCCAAGCTGGGCCCATCAGAGCCCTTCCCTGGGATTTTATATATGGGTGCTGGGACAGTTCTCCCTTTTTTCTGGAGCCAAAAAAACTGGGTGGCTATAAGCCTGGAACTCCCTGTGGCCAGGGCCCTCCTGCTCCTGCAACCTGGGGGAAGCTAACCTGATTAGGAGAGAATGAGTCCAATTCAGAGGAAGCAGCAGCAGAGATGAGTGGGAGGCACAGCAAACCTGAATGCCTGTGTGTCTGAGGCCAGCTTCAGACAGTCGTCCCAGTTATACGGTTCCCTGGTTCGCTTCATCTCGCCTGAGTAAGGTTTCCGCCATTTGAAATTGAAACCATTCCATAGCCAAAATCCCAGTTTCTTCTTCTCACTTTCTACACATTCTTCAAACCTCAGTTCCAGTCCTGTTCCTCCAGAAAGCCTTCTCTGAAGGACCAGCCGCTCCTTCCCTCCCAGTACAATGCTCTTCCCTGGGTCCCCATAACATATGTGCATATAGCATTTGCATCCCTTAGCAACCAGACTGGTAATAGGCAGTTTACATCTCTGTTTCCCATCAAGTCGTAAGTTTCTTGAACCTCATTGTGTTGACTATATAGTTAAATGTCTGGTGCAGAGGGGGTGTTCAATTAGCTTTTGATGAAAATCAAGTTTGTAGTTTTCTGTGGAACACTCAGGTGTCTGTGATGTATTTGGGTATTTAAATCACAGAGTGGGGCTGGATGTGGTGGCTCAGGCCTGTAATTCCACCACTTTGGGAGGCCAAGGTAGTCAGATCACCTGAGGTCAGGAGTTCGAGACCAGCATGGCCAACATAGTGAAACCCCATCTCTACTGAAAATACAAAATTAGATGGGTGTGGTGGCGTGCACTAGTAGTTCCAGTTCCTTGAAAAGCTGAGGCAGGAGAATCACTTGAACCTGGGAGGTAAAGGTTGCAGGGAGCCGAGATTGCTCCACTGCACTCCAGCCTGGGCAACAGAGCGAGACTCCATTAAAAAAAACAAAAGAAATAAATCACAGTGGGGCTCCACTTCTGTGGACCAGGAGGAGGAGACCAGGGGGCAGTGGGCAGTGGGAGGAGAGGAAGTGGGTACAGCCCTCAGTCACTTTCCAGGGGCTTATCCAGGAAGGGAAGGACAGAGGTAGAGTAGCAACCGAAGGACAAAAGGGACTTTAAGATTCCAAAGACTGTGCTCACTTCGGCAGCACAAATACTAAAATTGGAACAATACAGAAAAGATTAGCATGGCCTCTGCACAAGGATGACAGCAAATTTGTGACTGTTCCATATTAAAAAAAAAAATAAAAAGAAGATTCCAAAGGCCTGGAGTGTTTATATGTTGATGGGATGGAGACAGTGGAGAGAAAAGATGAGGAGGGAGTAGAAGCAAGACCACGGGACAAGGGGAGGGGGTGGGCCTGGAGCACAGGTGGAAGGAAAAGGAACAGGAGTGACAACACACACTCTAGTTTAGACAACGCCTTAGATGTGAGAGTAACCTCACTCAGCCTACCCCAGGCCACAAGGTAGGGAAAAACAGAGGCTCCGTATTTTTTCCTAAGGCTTCCAAAGCATTCGGCTTTCTTTTTCTCAATTATCCTTTACCTCCCAGCAAGTGGAGGCCCATTACCGACCTTAAGGGGCCCTTCTGGGTCACTGGCCTCTACTAGGTCCTAGTCTCCCCTGGTGCTGGCCAGAGTTCAAGGTAATCCTTTGGATTGTTCCCCTTGTTGTTGTCACCGGACCTGGGAGATTGGGTTACCCCAGGATAATGTTCACTGACTTTGTCCAGGGCCCTGTGATCCTATAAAGGGAGGAGCATGGATGTAAATTATTAAGGAAATCTCAGGTGCTCAACAATTCCCTAGAGATTCAAATATGCCAAGAAACCTGAGAGAGCTAAGCCCTTGGGGTGCTGCAGCTGGGATTGAGCTGGCATTACTTTCCAGGCCTGCAGGCCTCCGAGCCTGCCAATGATTAGGGCCCCATGTGAAAAGCCCTCTGCAGCCAAGATTTCTCAAAAGATCTACAGGGTTGAGACAGCAACAGCCCATAATAGAAACCCAACTGAGAAACAACGCTTATTCGGGGCCCTCAGTGAGTGTGAAGACAAGGAAAAAGCAGTGCTTTTTTCTGGCCAGGCATGGTGACTCACACCTGTAATCCCAGCACTTTGGGAGGCTGAGGCCAGAGAATCACTTGAGGTCAGGAGTTCAAGACCAGCCTGGCCAACGTGGTGAAACCACATCTCTGCCAAAAGAATACAGAAATTAGTCAGGCATGGTGGTGTACACCTATAGTCCCAGCTACTCAGAAGGCTGAAGCATAAGAATCACTTGAACTCAAGAGGTGGAGGTTGCAGTGAGCTGAGGTCATACCACTGCATTCCAGTCTAGGTAACAGAGTAAGACTGTCTCAAAAACAAACAAACAAACAATACTTTTTTTTTTTTCCCCACTGGAGGATCCCAGGAGATGCATGGTCTCCCCTAAAGAGATGCTCAGCTTAACTGTGGGAGGCATGACCCTTGCTCTTAGGAAGCTCCTGGCCAGATAGAGGACATGGACACACACACACACACACACACACACACACACACACACACATACACACACACACCCCACCATGATTGCAATTGATAGCAGCTAGAACCAGTTACAGGCAAAGTAGAAGCACTGAACAGGAGGCCAGAACTAACCCCACTGCAGTAGGGGCATGGCCCAAAGGTGAAGGTTAGCAAGCAAGTTGCCCACCTCCCTGAGGCCTCCCTACCATCTAGTGTAGAGCTGAGCCAGTTCAAGATCTGAACTGGCTTGCTGCTTTTTGGGCATCCTCAAAGGATGCTGTGGTCCTTATAGAAGGCAGTAGCTGCAAGGATCTCGCCTGCCTATTGCCTGAAGTCCTGCTTTCTGGAAAAGAGAAAGAATAGTTCAACATTCAGCTTCTCTAACTTTCTTTGACTTTGGTGATCAAGAGAGAGCTCAGATGTTTGCTTTGAGCTCTCATGTGTCTGCCCCTTAATACCTGTTACCACACTCAGCTTTGTTTCTTGGGCTGCAAAGATTGCTGAGTGTGTGTATGTTCATGTGCACTTTATAAGTATTTCTGTGTGGCTGGCCATCCAAGTGTATGTTTGCAGGTATCCATGTGGCTGTGATCACGTGTGAAAATTTATGTTTTTGCCTAAGCTGTCCCTGTGCATACATGAATGTGTATAGTTGTGTGCACTCTGGACCCTCTTTTGCAAACACACTGAGCGTTCATGTATCAGGTTTTAATGTCCAGCAGCATGATGACATCAACACAGGAGGCTGAACATTGAATGGAGCCTCACCACTTCCCTAGCTTTACCCAGAGATGACACATGCACATGTACTCTAATGTCCCAAACTTTCTTCCTTCCTTGTCAGTCTGCCATGAGTTCCTGAAAACTATTGTATGCTACACCCAAGACTTTCCCAGAAGGGCTGAGAACGCCTGCTCTTTTGTGTTTCCACTGGATGTCGGCTCAACTTGTTCATTCATTCAATCCTGAAACTACCACTGAGCTTCTTCCAGGCCAGATGCTGTGTTAAGAAACAGAAATATGGAAATGAGTAAGACATGGCTCCTGTTTTTATGAAATGCATACTCTAGTTGGGAAGAAAAGCCTGGACTCAGCTAATCATGTTCAAAGACAGACTCTGATAAACCATGGGAGGACATAGAAAATTCTAATGCCCCCTGAGGAAGCTAGGAAGACTTCACTGAGTTCACATTCAGCCAGGCCATGAAAATTGAATCGAATTTTGACAAGTAAATGAGCAGAACAGCATTCCAAGCAGGGGAATGGCGTGATCAAAGATCTAGAAATGACAAAGCCACGGAGCTTCTACTTGCAGACACTCCCTTACAACTCCAAGAGACACCTCAAGGTGTCCCCTGAGCTTGTGTAATGCTGTGGTCCTGCCCTTCAGCGGTGTTCTTATCAGTCTGTGCACACAGCCTTACTCATGTTGCATTCAACCAATTCCAAATTGGAGGAAATGAACTAAAGTGGGGTTTAAAGAACAAGGGGTGGGGGAGCAGCTGCACCTGCAGTGGGAAAGGCTGAGGGCAGTCCTGTGGAAATCCAGCACAATCCACGAGGGCAGTTACAATCACAATGGGTTGTTGAGAATGGTTTCATTTAATCACTTACCCAACATTCATCTGATGCAATCTCCGGAGCTCTCAGGGAAAAGGGAAGAAAAGAATAATATCATATTTGTTCATGATGACTTGGCTTAGTGTTCCTTCAAGTATGTTCCCCAGAATAATAAATAATCCAGAGAGGTTCTGAGAACAAGTAAGAGTTAATGGGATCAAATACATTTAGGGAACATGTCAACAAAGTAAACAGGTTTCGGTACTACCATACTTATCAGGGCCTTTAAAATCAGAATATGTTCTGTGAATCTTCACAAGTGAGATGTGGCCAACAATATTTCCCAAAGTTATTTGAACTGTAAATCACGTATGTTTCATAGGACTGGTAGAGTTGATTAAAACTTTCCTGGAGAAACCCAAGACTGGGGAGAGGAGTTCTAAGGAGTTCTCTGTGATAATGAAAAACAAAGGAAAGAGGATTTGCAAACTCCTGGGCTGATAATGTGGCAAGAAGTGTCATCTTTCTCCATCCAGGAAGACTTCCTTGAGGATGTGTTACCTCAGAAGCCACTTAATGGAAGAAAGAGCAAACTGAAGGGACTGAAGTTTAATTTGTGTCACACAAAAGCAAACATGAACTTGGGTGAGAATAACACTCTGTAAAATGCTATGGTGTTAAATATCTGTTGGAATGGGCTTGTTTTGCATGTTTTAAGGGAAGGATGAGGAGGAAGGAAGAGGCTTAGATCTTGCCTGCCCTCAAGTGGCACCTAGTCTGATTAAAAAAAAAAAAAAAGCATAGCCCTGCCTTCTGAGAGCTCCTAGCCCAATGGCGGGATATACGCAACAGAAGACAGTGATACCTGAGAGATGGGAAAGAAACTAGGCAAGCCTTACAATGCCCTATTTGCTGCCTTGGGAGAGAAATGTGCAGGGAAGAGACACAAAGTGGAGCCCAGCAGATTTTGTAAGTGAAGAGGAGCTGGGAGTCTAGGGAGGTCAAGGCAGCTGCAACACACAGAACAGAGTACCCAAGAGGAGAGGGTCACATGAAGAAAAACTCCAGAATCTGCAAAGCCTTCTCTTCAAGTATTGAGCAGAACACTGACCAGCATGTGTGCAAGGAAAGAACCACCCAAAAGGATAAGAGAGTCAGAGCTCACATAGGGCTGACATTACTTTCCAGCCCCACCAGTCAGCTTGGAAAAACTCATTGTCAGTGGAGCATTAGGAAGAGTACTCAAAAGGATTTTGCTTCAGCAGTGGAAAAGAATTAGCTCCAGGCTAAATACTGCTTTCATCCCACTTAACAAATCTTAAAGACCTGAAATATTAAACTGTTTCAAGTTATTTAACTGCATCCCAGAACAAAATTCCAATTCCAGAATATTTAAAGGAATACAAAAAATATCCAGGCTGGGTATAGTGGCTTAAGCCTGTAATCCCAACACTTTGGGAGCCCAAGGCAGGCAGATCACTTGAGGTCAGGAGTTCAAGATCAGCCTGGACAACATGGTGAAACCCCATCTCTACTAAAAATACAAAAATTAGCCACAGGTGCACAGGTGGGGTATGCCTGTGGTCCTAGCTATTTGGGAGGCTGAAGCGCAAGAACTGCTTGAACCCAGGAGGCAGAGATTGCAATGAGCCAAGATTGCGCTACTGTACTCCAGCCTGGGTGACAGAGTGAGATTCTGTTTAAAAAAAAAAAAAAAAGTCCAGCATCCAAAAAGTAAAATTCATAATGTCTAGTATTCAACGAAAAACTTACCAGGCATGCAAAGAAACTGAAAAATGCAACCCATAATGAGGAGGAAAATTAATCCTTGAAATAGACCCAGAACCTACAAGCAAAGAGACCAACTGTCCTGGTTTGCTCAGGACTATCCCAAGTTTAGCAGTGAAAGTTGTGCATCCCTGGAAATGCTTCAGTCCCAGGAAAACCAAGCTCACTCATCACCCTACCTACAACTAATATCAGACTTAATGGTGAAAGACTGAATGCCTTCCTCCTAAGATCAAGAGCCCATCAGAATGTCTGCTTTCACCACTTGTGTTAACATTTTGCTAGAGACTTCAACCAATGCATAAGTAAAAAAAGAAAAGAAACACGGATCAGAAAGAAAGAAGTTAAACTGTCTTTATTCTCAGATGATGTAATCATCAAGGAAGAAAATCTGATTGACTCTACAAAGAAGCCACTGGAGCTAATAAGTGAGTTTAGCAAAACTGCAAGATTCAGGTGGGTATCCACAAATCAATTGTATTTGTATATGCTAACAATTAATTGAAATTAAAATAATGGTATTATATTAGTTCCTTTTCATGCTGCTGTTAAAGACAATAGCTGAGACTTGGTAATTTATAAAGGAAAAGTTTAATGGATTCAGAGTTCCACATGGCTGGGGAGGCTTCACAATCATGCTGGAAGCTGAAAGGCACATCTTACTTACATGGTGGCAGGCAAGAGAGAGAATAAGAACCAAGTGAAAGGGGTTTCCCCTTATAAAACCATCAGATTTCGTGAGACTTATTCACTACGATGAAAACAGTATGGGGAAAACCACCCCCAGGATTCAATTCAGTCCTTCCCACAACACATGGGAATTATGGGAGCTACAATTCAAGATGAGGTTTGGGTGAGGACACAGTCAAATCATATCAGGTATCTTTTTCAAGCACATAAAAAATATGAAATAGGTTTGGAAGGCAGAGGCAGGAGGATTGCTTGAGGTCTGGAGTTCAAGGCCAAAGTGAGCTACAATTGCACCACTGCACTCCAGCCTGAGTGACAGGATGGAAACCCTGTCTCTAAAATAAATAATTAAATAAATAAAAGGTTTGATTTTTTTTAGGAATAAATCTGATAATAGATGTGAAAGACCTGTACACCAAAAACTATAAAATATTGCTGAGATAAATTTTGAAATAAATAAACAGAGAGACATATCTTGTTGCGGGGCACAGTGGCTCACACCTGTATCCCAGCACTTTGGGAGGCCAAGGCAGGTGGATCACAGGGTCAAGAGATGGAGACTATCCTGGCCAACATGGTGAAACCCCATCTCTACTAAAAAATACAAAAATTAGCTGGGCGTGGTGGCACACACCTGTAGTCCCAGCTACTTGGGAGGCTGAGGCAGGAGAATTGCTTGAACCCAGGAGGCGGAGATTGCAGTGAGCCGAGATCGCGCCACTGCACTCCAGCCTGGCGCCTGGCGACAGAGCAAGACTCTGTCTAAAACAAAAACAAGAACAAAAACCAGACATATCTTGTTTACAGTTTACACTAAGTCAATGTAATATTGCCAAAAAGGTCAATGGAACAAAAAAAGAGAATCCAGAAATAGACCTGCACTTAAATGTGTGAAGTGGATTGACTTGTGTCCCACCCAAAAAAATGTGTTCACTGGGACTTGTGAATATGACCTTATTTGGAAAGAGGATCTTTTCAGATGTGATTAAAGATCTCGAGATTATCCTGCATTTAGAATATGCCCTAAATCCAATGACAGGTATCCTTATAAGAAGAGGGCCACATTGAGAACCACTTGGCTAGAAGGCCTTGTAAAAATGGAGGCTACCACACAAGCCAAGGAATGTTGGGAGCCACCAGAAGCTCGAAGAGGCCAGGAAGGTTCTCCCCTAGAGCCTCCAGAAGGAGGATGGCCCTGTGACACATTGATTTCAGACTCTGGCCTCCAGAACTGAGAGAGAATACATTGCTGTTCTTTTAAGCCACCAAGTTTGTGGTAATTTGCTATGTAACACTAGGAAACAAATACAATACATAATTGATTTTGACAAAAATGCAAAGGCAATTCTGTGAAGAAAAAAGTATTTCCAACAAATGATGATCAACAATTGGATATGCAAATGCAAACAAATAAATACACTTTTATTCATACCTTTTACTATATACAGTAGGCACCCCCCTTATCCAAAGGGGATAAATTCCAAAACCCCTAGTGAATGCCTGAATAGGGATAGTAGTGGGCCCTATAGTGTATACACCATGTTTTTTCCCTATATATACATACTGCATAGCATAGATACATTGGACAAAGGGCTCATTCACACCTACAGTGAGACAGAGCAGGACAGCATGCACATTAAAACTTATAAATTGTTCATTTCTGGAATTTACTATTTAATACTTTCAGATCATGGGTAATTGAAACTGTGGAAAGTAAGACTTCAGATAAGGAGGGACTACTATATAAAAATTAACTCAAAATGGATCAGTGTAAAATCAAAGCTATAAAACATCTGGAGGAACTTTTTTGTGCCCTTTTGTTAAGCAAAGATTTCTTACACATGACACCCAAATATGGTCCATAAAATTTTTAAATAGATGAGTTGGACTTTTAAAAATAAATCTTCTGTTCTTCATAAGACACTATTAAGAAAATGAAAAGACAAATTTAATTGATTCACAGTTCCACATGGCTGAGGAGACCTCAGGAAACTTACAATTATGGTGGAAGGGGAAGCAAACACGTCTTTCTTCACATGGAAGCAGGAAGGAGAAGTGCAGAGCAAAGCAGGGAAAAGTCCCTTATAAAATTATCAGATCTCATGAGAAGTCATTCATTATCATAAGAATAGCATGGGGAACTGGCCCCTTGATCTAGTCATCTCCCACGAGGTCCTTCCCCCAACATGTGGAGATTACAATTTGGATTACAATTCAAGATGAGATTTGGGTGGGGACACAGAGCCAGGTCCTATCATCTCCACATTGGAAACAACCCAAATGTCCAACAGCAGTTGAATGTATAAACCAATTATGGTATATGAATACAAAGGAATTCTACTCAGCTATTAAAGGAATGAACAATTGATATGTACAACAATGGATGGATCTCAAAATAATTATGCTGAGTGAAAAACCCTGGACTGAAAAAAGTACATAATGTGCTGTTCCATATATATAAGATTCCATAAAAGAAAATCAGTCTATAATTTGAAAGCAGATCAATGGTTACTTCAGAGTGGGGGATGGGACTGGGATACAGAGGGGAGGAAAGGATTACAAGAGGCTGGAGGGAACATTCAGGGAAGATGTATACGCTCACTATCTGGTAGTGATGGTTTCATGGGTATATACATATGTCAAAACTTATCAAAGTGTATACTTTTAATATGTCCAGTTTATTGTATATCAATTATACCTCAGTAAAGCTATAAACCAAAAGATAAAAGCCAATGTTGGCCAGGTGCAATGGCTCAGGCCTATAATCCTAGCACTTTGGGAGGCCAACATGGGCAGATCATCTGAGGCCAGGAGTTTGAGACCAGCCTGGCCGACATGATGAAACCCTGTCTCTACTAAAAATACACAAATTAGCTGGGCATGGTGGTACATGCCTGTAATCCCAGCTACTCATGAGGCTGAGGCAGGAGAATTGGTTGACCCTGGGAGGCAGAGGTTGCAGTGAGCCAAAATCACAACACTGCACTCCAGCCTGGGCAACAGAGCAAGACACCATCTCAAAAAAAGAAAAAAAAAAAAAAATGAAAAGCTGATGTCTCCAGTGTTCTCAGCATGAGTGCTGTAGCCACATTAGGATGGAGGCAGAGGGAGAGGATGAAGCACTGAGGGGCCTGGGAGGTCTCCCTCCTGGCAGTGCGTCAGCCCCTGCGCCTGCACATACACACTGCAGGACTGGATGGATGGCAGGCAGACCTCCTGCCCCTCACCCCTCTCAGCCCCAGGCTCTGTCAGTCCCTTCACCAGCAGGAGAATGTCCCGGGCTTGCCTGAGGGTTGGTTGGAGGAGGAAATTAGAGGAAAGGAGGTCATTAGAGTCCTCAGAGTAAGATCCCAAGAGAGTTATTGCAAATGTCAGAAAACATTTGGTCCAACAGATGCTGTAAAACCCTTTGGAGTAATCTCCTTTCTTTGCTTCATTTATCTTTGCTGGCCATCTACAGCTGGATCTTTCCTTAGACTGGGGACTCTGCTCAGGTGCCCCCTCCCAGTCATGTAGCGAGTACTGGGAGGAGGGGAGAGTCCAGGCCTCTGGCTGGTATGGTGAGATTTAATGGAATTGGGCCTACGTCTCCCAGATTTTAAAATGTGTGATTTTTTTTTCTTTTTGTTTGTTTTTTATTTTTGTTGCTTTTTTTTGAGACAGGATCTTGCTCTGTTGCCCAGGCTAGGAGTGCTCACTACAGCCTCGAACTCCTGGGCTCAAGTAATCTTCCTACCTTAGCCTCCAGAGTAGCTGGGATTACCTTCCATCTACTCTGCAAGGTCTACTCTATGGTAGTCGTGCGCTGCCACCATACCTGGCTATTTTATTCCTTTTAATAAAATTTTTATTAAATGTAATTACATTTTACAGTTTCGTAAGACTTTTTATGGATGTATATTTTAAAATGGTTTGCACAACAATGTGAATGCACTTAACACTACTGGATTGTACAATTAAAAATGGTTAAGATAGTAAATGTTGGCTGGGCCGGGCTCACACCTGTAATCCCAGCATTATGGGAGGCCGAAGTGGGTGGATCATGAGGTCAGGAGATTGAGACCATCCTGGCCAACATGGTAAAACCCGGTCTCTACTAAAAATAGAAAAATTAGCGAGGCATGGTGGTGCACGCCTGTAGTCCTCACTTGGGAGGCTGAGGCAGGAGAATCACTTGAACCCAGGAAGCGGAGGTTGCAGTCATCAGAGATGGTGCCATTGCCCTCCAGCCTGGGTGACAGAGCAAGACTCTCTCAAAAAAAAAAAAAAAAAAAAGAGAGAGATAGTAAATGTTATCTGTATTTTACCAAAATTAACCACTAATTTTTTAAAAATAATGAATTAAGAAAAAAATTATGTGAATATCTGCTTAACTAGAAGGTGAGATAACTTGCAACCGTATTCCTAGAAACCCCTGCCCAAGGACTGGGAGACAGTTTAAGAAATTTAGAAATCTCTGGCCTCTAGTGGCTCATGCCTGTAATTTCAGCTGTTTGGGAGGCCAAGGCAGGCAGGTCACCTGAGGTCAGGAGTTCGACACCAGCCTGAACAACATAGTGAAACCCCATTTCTATCAAATATGCAAAAAAAAAAAAAAAAAAAGGTAGCCAGGTGTGCACCTGTAGTCTCATCTACTGGGGAGGCTGAGGTGGGAGGATTGCTTGAGCCCAAAAGGTGGAAGTTGTGGTCAGCCAAGATTGCACCACTGTACTCCAGCCTGGGCGACAGACTGAGACCTTGTCTCAAAAAAAGAAAAAAGAAAAAAATTTAGAAATCTTTTCTGCATTTAACCTAGTGTGTGTCTAGTACGTGTCAAAAATGAGGTCAGCCTCACTCTTGCCTGGTAAAAACTCAGAAACATCTGTCGTCTTTTTATAAATGATCACAAATTCAAAATTATCAGAGTCTGCATAATTAGGAAGACTCAGCAGTTCTCCTGTGATCCAGATGTTCAAATAAGCACTGATGAACTCCTCTGTCTTGCAGAGTTGATTCCCAAGGACTCAGAACGGACTTCCTTCCCACAACACTACCCCTATCCCCTTCCTCAGAAAAGTCCATTGTCTAATACCACCTGCTTCCTGCCCTTCTCAAAATGAAATAATCACCAACACAAGGGCAATTAGATGGCCAGGCACAAAGAAAAATGATTACCCGAGCCAATCTTCACCACAACCGTAGCGGGTAGACATTCTCCTTATCCTCATTTTACAGATGAAGAAATAGAGGCAAAAAGGAATGAGGTGGCCGGGTGCACTGGCTCATTCTTGTAATACCAGCACTTTGGGAGGATGAGGCAAGTAGTTCACTTGAGGCCAGGAGTTCGAGACCAGCCTTCACAACATGGTGAAACCTCGTCTATACTAAAACTACAAAAATTAACCAGGCATAGTGGTACACACCTGTAGTCCTAGCTACTTGGGAGGTTGAGGTAAGAGATCATTTGAGTCTGGGAGGCAGAGGTTGCAGTGAGCTGTGATCATGCCACTACACTTCAGCCTGGGTGACAGAGCGAGACCCTGTCCCAAAAAAAAAAAAAAAAAAAAAAAGATGTCGGGGTACAGAGTTTTAGGGCATTCTCATTGCCATTTTGGTTTTAGTAGGTTTTGGCCGGCTCCTTTACTGCAACCTATTTTATCAGCAAGGTCTTTGTGACTTAACGTTTTGTACTTGCCTCCTAGCTCATCCTGTGACTTAGAATGCCGTAACCGTCTGGGAATGCAGCCCAGTAGGTTTCAGCCTCATTTTACCCAGCTCCTATTTAAGACGGAGTTGCTCTGGTTCACACGCCTCTGACAGGTGGACTTCCCAGCCTGTAGAACTGTAAGAGCTCTGTTCTGTTCTTTATAAAGTACCCAGTCTCAGGTATTCTGTTATAGCAGCACAACACAGACTGAGCCAGTCCCCAAACTTGCCTGTGTCTCTTCCTTTGGCACAGGATGAACATGAGAACCTGATACGATGGCCCAACTTGACCATCTTCCAGGAAATTCTGAGGAAAACCCATTTCTGTCTTCTCTGACAAGGCTGCACCCGGGACTCCAAGTGGGGTAAGCAGGTGTGTCTGTGACTCAGTTGCACCATGCAACCAGCCCTGAAAGTCAAAAATCTTTTAGACAGTCTCGCTGTGTCACACAGATTGGAGTGCAGTGGCGTAATCTCAGCTCACTGCAACCTCCACCTCTCGGGTTCAAGCATTTCTTCTGCCTCAGCCTCCCAAGTAGCTGGGATCACAGATGTGCACTACCATGCCCAGCTAACTTTTGTATTTTTAGTAGAGACGGGATTTTGCCATGTTGCTCAGGCTAGTCTCAACCTCCTGACCTCATGTGATCTGCCTGCCTTGGCCTCCCAAAGTACTAGGATTACAGGCATGAGCCACCAAGCCCTGCAGGCCCTGGAGGTCTTAAAGACACAGGAGGTATCCACCAGCATTACTCAGTGAAAACTTCGGTGCACAGGAATGGGGCGGGCAGAATGTGCATGTTCTGGAAATTAGCTCAGTGCATTTGCAAACCTCCCTTGGCCTTTCTGACCTGCCCCTGCAGCTGTCCCCTGCAGTGGCACAGCTGAGAGCTTTATTACAGCTTAGAGCAACCTCCTATTTGGATAAACAAATAGGGGTGGTTGAAGGGACAAATAATCAAGAAGTCAAAGAGGCAAGACAAACTCGGCTCTTCCTGGCACATGAATCCCTGGTATGCTGGAGCTCTTTGTGGAAAACTCTATGCCACTCTGCCCTTCACACACACCTATTTAGCACATCACCCTCCCGTGCCCTCTTCTCCCCACAAAGCCAACACCCTTGTTTAGATCATGCACAAGGCACTGATTTTGCACTGTCTGGTGTTGTGATGACAGTTTGCAAATGTAACCTGATCACAGGCTGCAGTTCCTGGAGCAAGTTGAGGCCCAGATTCCTGCCAACCCTTGTCCTAGAAGCCCTCGGGCTAAGGAGGTGTGGGGCCAGGAAGCTCCTCTGGCCTCACCAGTTCTGTTCAGGGGCAGCGAGCACAGAGCCAGGCAGGCAGCCAGCTCAAGAAAGGGCCCCGGTTACACTGAGGTTTGCTTGATAACCTCCTAATGTTCCAGTGTTTGGGCTAAGTAGGCCTGTTCTCCATAAGCACACAGGAGAATAATCATTCTAATAAAATAGTAACTAGCTCATGTTTAGTTAATCATTCTAATAAAATAATAACTAGCTAATTTTTATAGGTCCCAGGCACTTGACATGCATTACCTAATGGAATCTTTGCAATTTCGGAAATCCGTACTAGAAGTTAGGTGCTATTTTTATCTCCTTCTTAAAGATAAGAGAAATGGGCCTGGAGCAGTGGCTCATGCATGTAAGCCCAGCACTTTGGGAGGCCCATGTGGGTGGATCATTTGAGGTCAGGAGTTCGAGACCAACTTGGCCAACATAACGAAACCCTGTGTCTACTAAAAATACAAAAATCAGCTGGGCATGGTAGCACACTGTGATCCCCACTACTCAGGAGGCTGAGGCAGAAGAATTGCTTGAGTCCAGGAGGCAGAGGATTCAGTGAGCCGAGATCATGCGACTACACTCCAGCCTGGGTGACTGGGCAACACAGCAAGATGCCATCTCAAAACAACGGATAAGAGAACTAAGCCTCAGTAAGTGGAAGGTCAGTTCTTAAGCTGGAGTCCGCTTGTCCCCAGAGCCATGCTCAAACCCTGTCCCAGGTTTCTCAACTTCCAGGAGCATCAACATCCTGCCTCAGTGACCCCCGAGGGCATGATAAAGCCACCTGCTGGGCCCTCCCAGTTCCTGATTCACTAGGTCTGCATGGGGCCTGGATTCACTTTTCTCAAAAGCTCAGGCAGTACTGCTGGTCTGGCATCCACCCTTTGAGAGCACTGCCCTGCACTACACTTGGGGTCCCAAGCTTCCTGCAGAGACCACCTGGGACTTTTACAACCCTCTAATCACTGCTTGGTCCTTATCTAGGACATCCACTCCCTAAAGGGTGTCATGCATCCTGCCACTTCAGCCAGAGCATCCCTCAGTCCTCTGCCAAAAACAATGTGCTGTGGGGACAGGCACAAACTAATGCACACGTCTGTGCTCAAGTTGTATGTTCTGCAACTGGCAAAACACTTGAAAGCACAATGAGGCTCTTCTACACCCGAGTGGGCTTTGTCCTCACATGGAAGAATGGGCTTCACAAACAGGCCGGGGCAACCTCAGTAAGTTAGCAGGGGGATGAAGACGCCAGCTAATCGCTCTTGCACCCACTTGCTGTCATGGGCAGTACCTATCACCATTTTCATGTTACACTGATGTCAGTATTGTTTAATCAGCGACCTTTCCTCCCACTGTAATGAAAATTCTGCCAGGACATGGATCTTGTCTGTCTTGTTCCTGTTGTGTGCCCAGTAACCGGATCAGCGGCTGGCATACAGGTGTGGGCAAGAAAATGTGTTGGATGAACAAAATAACAAATGCACAGGTGGACAAAGAAACATGAGTAAGTGAGTAGACAAGTGCAGAGACGGCCATGGGCAGACCGTGGAGTAGCGACCCGTGTGACTTGCTGGGAGAAGCTGCAAACCTTGGCTGGCAGAGAAACCAGAGGGGAAGCTGAGTCTCCCAGGTGAAAGAGGCCCCCTTTTCACAGGTGTGAAAGGTGTGGCGCTCTGCGTCTTGCCCACACAGTAATCTGGACAGAGGTGCATTCATTTGCTGGAAGGCAGTAACATAGTAGCACACAATGGGAGGTTTACACAACAGATCTTTATTGTCTCACAGTCCGAGAGGCTGGAAGTCTGAGATCAAGGTGTCAGCAGCTTTACCTGGCCCCTCAGGTCCTCAGTCCTTATCTACCTGTCCCAGGGGACAGCTGCAGCTGTGTAAAAATTCCTGGGTGTGCGCCACTGCACTCCAGCCTGGGCAACAGAGCAAGACTCCATCTCAAAAAAAAAAAAAAAAAAATTCCCGGGTGGGTTTCCTCTGCAGGATGTGAGGGAGAATCTGCTCCAGTCCTCTCCCCCTAGTCTCTGGTGGTTTGCAGGCAATCTTTGGAGTTCCTTGGCTTGGAAATGAATCATCTCAATCTGTCTTCATCTTCACATGGGTGGGTGTGTGTGTGTGTGTGTGTGTGTGTGTGTGTGTAGCCAGATTTCCCCTTTTTATAGGGACACCAGTCATATTGGATTATGGGCCTATCCTGTTCCAATATGATCTTATCTTAACTAAATAATACATCTGCAAAGATCTTCCAAATAAAAGTCATATTCAGAAGTACTGGGGGCTAAGATTCCAACATATCTTCTGAGGGACAAAATTCAACCCATAACAGAGGTGTAATTAGTAATTGTGCTTCTAGGCACAATTTGCAAACATAGGTCTTTTTCCTTTGTTTCTGGAGGCTTTCTGTTGAATGCCTTTTCGTCTGTTCGGAAGCTGTGTTGGAAGCAATGGGATGCTGTGACTTGTGAGGCCCGCTGAGAAGGTGGTCGGAGGCTCCTGTTCTCTGCAGCTCTTTGCCTTCAGGCTGTGTGAGCAGGGACTGTGTCCCAGGCAGCGAATTTACTGCACACACCCGGGAATTTTTTTTTTTTTTTTGAGATGGAGTCTTGCTCTGTTGCCCAGGCTGGAGTGCAGTGGCGCACACCCAGGAATTTTTACGCAGCTGCCGCTGTTCCTTGGGACAGGCGGATAAGGACTGAGGACCTGAGGGGCCAGGTAAAGCCAGCTGGCCCAGATGCTGCAGGTCCTGGACACAGCTGTCCTCCAAGGAGGCTGCCTCAGTGAGCCTTGCTCACTGCACTCATGGCAAGAGCAAAAGTGGCCAGAGGGAATGGCTCCTCCTTGAATTCTGGACTTCCCTTTCTGGGACTGTCCCATCGTGGGTACAAATTACAACATCCACCACTCCCCACTCCCTGCTGCTACCTCTTTCATTTGGCACAGGAAGAAAGGAAGGTCATCTCTGGGGAATGGACCCGGCCAGGCCAGGCTGAGCTGCTGCCGTCTGGTGCCTTATCTTCCCATGCCCTAAGGGCACTATTTTTTTTTTTTTTTTAGAATAAAAAGAATAAAAGAGAGAAAGAAAGAGGAAGAGATTTTAGAAAAAGAGAGAAAAGGAGAAAGAAAGAAACAGCAAAAGAAAGAAAAAAAAGAATGAAAGAGAGAAAGAAAGAGGAAGAGATTTAGGAAAAGGAGAGAGAAAGAAACAGCAAAAGAAAGAAAAAAAAAGAATGAAAGAGAGAAAGAAAGAGGAGGAGAAAGAGGGAGAGAGAATGGGATTCTTGTTTTATTGCCCAGGCTAGAATACAGTCTAAAAATGGGTATTAAAAACCTCTTTTATGCCAATAATTGTGCTTAACAATGGAGACAGGAAGGAATAGGGGATGAAAATAACAAATAAGCAGACAACTAATATTTTATTTAAACCTGTGAAATGCTATGCAATTGCTGGGG
>PVKP010039097.1:0-20403 GCA_004027715.1 Plecturocebus donacophilus
CCATTACTGTAAAGTTGTGTGTTGTGCCTTTGACATGTACCCATTACTGTAAAGTTGTGTGTTGTGCCTTTGACATGTACCCATTACTGTAAAGTTGTGTGTTGTGCCTTTGACATGTACCCATTACTGTAAAGTTGTGCGTTGTGCCTTTGACGTGTTCCTGTTACTGTAAAGTTGTGTGTTGCTCCTTTGACGTGTTCCTGCTACTGTAAAGTTGTGTGTTGTGCCTTTGACATGTACCCATTACTGTAAAGTTGTGTGTTGCCCCTTTGGTGTGTTCCCGTTGTTGTACAGTTGTGCGTTGCGCCTTTGGTGTGTTCCCGTTGTTGTGTGAGCACTTTCTGCGCTTTCTTATTTTCTGGCACCACAAGATGCTCTGTGCTTCTCCTCCTACTTCGCCTGTCATGGCCCTGGAATCAGCCATGTGTCGACAGAGCCCTCGGTCTCTTCACTGAAGGGTGGTTTTTAGAAACCAAGACATAAGCACGAACTGTGCCTACGACTTTCCATGCACTGGCATCTGGGAATTTCCCAAATCTCTCCTGCACCGATTATTGTGATTTTCCGACATTATTAATTTGCATCTTATTTTCTGTTTACTGCTGCAGGTCCTCTGTTTCTATTAAAGCCCAACAAGAAGTTCTAAGTGGTATTAAATTCAGTACGTGGGCTTATTTTGTGGAGTCACTCACACTTTTCGAAATGTTAGATTTCACCTGAAACGAATCCCGACTTCTCTTGAAAATCAAGCGTTCACCTGAGCGTCGTGCTTCAGTGCATGGACTCTGGATCTGAACTTGGGTGTGAATTCTAGCTGTGCCTCTCACTGGCCACGGGACCTCAGACAAGGGACTTAACCTCGCTCCAGGCCTCAGTTCCCCATCTGCTAAGTGGGGACAATACTAGTATACGGCCATAGGATTGTTCTGGGATTAAATTAATTTACAGAAAGTGTTGAAAGCAGGGTCTAGAACACGAGAATAAGACAGGTGTTGCTTTTGCCATTAATAGCAACACGAGAGGCCTGCAGTCCTCACTGCGAGACTCAGCCACACCTAAACACAGCTGCTGAGGGTGTCAGAATGGCCAAGCGGGCTACGGCACCAGAGCCAAGCGTTCCCCTCCTGCCCTTGGGGCTCCTGGTCTCCACAGGGAGGCGTAATAACAGTGCTGCCTTCACACACCTCAAGCATTCACCACAGTCCCCACCACTCCTTAGTGTGACCTGTACTGAGGGAGAGTGTCATTGGCATTTACCTATTATCTTATCTACTGGGCCCTGGAAGTCACTGGAATATGCACCCTTGCTCTCATAGGAAAGGCCTGTTATCAAGCAAATCACACAAGTCAATGAACTTGGCTCAGGTTCTTAAAACTATGACGCTTTGAAGGTTTCCTTCCATTTCAGCAACTACCTCCAAGGTCGTTTGAGGTTAGCAGCAACTCAGAAGAGAGACATGCCTCCTTCTCTTCTGATTATTCTAATGAATGTATTTAATGCCCTACAGATCTTCGCCTCCTTTTTCTTGATGAAGGTAGCCCCTCCAAAGCTGCCCCGCTTCCCGGGTGTGAAACATGATGCCAAAGCTGATTGACTCCTTTTCGCACCTATTTCTAAGAAAGCACAATCGTCCCATTCGTCTGCGTTTTCTTTCTTTTTTTGAGACTGAGTCTTGCTCTGTCCAGGCTGGAGTGCAGTGCAGTGCTCTTGGCTCCCTGCAACCTCTGTCTCCTGGGTTCAAGCGATTCTCCCACCTCCTGAGTAGCTGGGATTGCAGGCGTGCGCCCATGCCCAGCTAATGTTTGTATTGTTAGCAGAGACGGGGTTTCACCATGTTGGCCAGGCTGGTCTCGAACCCTTGACCTCAAGTGATCCGCCTGCCTGGGCCTCCCGAAGTGCCGGGAACACAGGCGTGAGCCCCCGCGCCTGTTACTCTCCATTTTCATAGCTCACAAATCGCATAGTCAACCTGTCTCTCTCTTCTTCTCTACCTCAGTACACAACACACACATGCACACGTGTGTGCACAATTTTATCGGGACAGATGGCATCCTGTTCACTTAAAATAAGAGAGTTAGAATTGTTGAAAGCTAGTGGGTATGCAGAACTCAGATAAATATAACCTCTTCAGAAGCAGGGAGTGGGATGCTGAAATTAAACTAAACTAATTCCTATTTTTTCCTACTTCCAAGTCTCTGTCCCTCCATTTCCTGACACTGCTGCTAATGTGACCCAGTAGCAGACATGGGTTGTTCACGCTTATTCTCAGCCTCTGCAGTCATTTTGGGACAGTGCTCTAATTTGCCCTCAGAGAACGATTTCCACCCCGGTCCACAGAGTATGCCGTGACCGTCAGGGTCACCCTCTCCGAGCCGAGGAGGACACGATCCAAGGAAAGTCCAACCAGCAGCCTCTCCTCGGAATCAGAATTTTCAATCAAGAGAAAAGGGGTGGGACAATTTCAGACAATTCATTTTGGTAACGGCACCGTGAAGAGAATTCCACGACATCTGGACATGGAGCTCACTAGTACTAGTCATTTAACCTCTCTAAGCTTTAAGTTCCTTATCTGTAAAATAAGCGTAATAATAAAAATGGACAGAAAAGATGCTGAAATTAGATAAAACATGTAAGTAAAATACCCATCACTGTGCCTCAAAAGGGAGCTGTAGCTCAATAAAGCAGAGGAACAGCGATTACCATTTAGAATGAGCACTGTGCTTTCAGGAGAGATTTCATATTGCAGATAATAAAAGCAGCTGACTACATTTTCCTTCAGAATGGCCAGAAAGTCAGTTCTGGCACAGCTTCTCCCGGCACACAGCCCAGGAACTCACAAGTCCTTTGTACAGGCGAGATCTTACACCCTGTTGCTATGACGGGGCACAGGCCTTTCCACCTCGTTTCCAAGCTTCTCAGACCCTCCCTGGCAGCCTGCACCGTCCTCTGGGGTCCTCGTCAGGGTGTCAAATCTCATACCCAGGAGAGCGGCCCCAAGTCAATGCATGCTTCTTCGTCCCGTCTTCAATCGCAGGGCTTGGCCAAGAGCCTTCCGCAGCTCCTTTCAGGGCGGTAGACTAGTTCTGGCAGCTTCTCTGGGACGTGGTCTCTTCCTTTTTTTTTTTTTTTTTTTTGACAAAGTCTTGCTCTGTGCCCAGGCTGGAGGGCAGTGGTGCAATCTCTGCTCACTCCACCTACGCCTCCTGGGTTCAAGCGAGTCCCTGCTTCGGCCTCCCAAGTAGCCGGGATTCCAGGCACCCGCCACCACGCCTGGCTAATTTTTGTATTTTTGTAG
This sequence comes from Plecturocebus donacophilus, assembly GCA_004027715.1. Classification (NCBI taxonomy): domain Eukaryota; kingdom Metazoa; phylum Chordata; class Mammalia; order Primates; family Pitheciidae; genus Plecturocebus; species Plecturocebus donacophilus. Next base: position 3,297 of record PVKP010039097.1, read on the forward strand.
AGATGGGGTTTCCTCATCTTGGCCAGCCTGGTCTCGAACGCCTGACCTCGTGATCCACCCACCTCGGCCTCCCAAAGGGCTGGGGTGACAGGCGTGAGCCACCGCGCCCGGCGCATGGTCCTTTCTTTCCAGCTTATTCCCGCATGGGCTGTGCTGAGACTTGTTACCAGCCCCAAGCCGGGAAAGGTCATGCGGGTCCCGAGGGCGCCTGTGTGGCCTGTGTGTGCCCAGACGGGAAACGGGTGAGGGTGCCAGCTGTGCCGGAGAGAAGCGGGTGCCTCTGAAGGTTCTGGGTGCAGCTCTCCAACGCAACGGGCAGCTCCAGGATAGAAATTCCCTATTCGAGCTCTTACAGTCTCCTTTATAGGCTTCAATATAGAAACAATAGTTTAAATTAGTGACTGCCAGGAAAAAAATGAGTTTAAAAAAGCATGTTTTACGGTAAACCAATAAGATGCTATTGCAATGAATGTATTAATTTGGCAACATCAGACTGAAGCAAGCTCCTAACAACTATCAGTGTCAGCTTCTTGTCAATTTTCTCCTGCTTCTTGGAGTCACGATATTTTGGAGATTGCAGTCTCAGGAACATGTGCACAGGCCGGGCGCGGTGGCTCCCGCCTGCAACCCCAGCCCTTTGGGAGGCCGAGGTGGACGAATCGCAAGGTCAGGAGATCGAGACCACCCTGTCCAACATGGTGAGACCCCGTCTCTAGTAAAACACAGAAAAATTAGCCGGGTGTGCCGGTGGGCACCTGCAGTGCCAGCGACTCGGGGGGCCGCGGCAGGAGAACCACTTGAACCCCGGAGGCGCAGTTCGCAGTGAGCCAAGATGGTGCCGTGGTCCTCCAGCCTGGCGACCGAGCGAGACGCCATCTCAAACAAAAAAAAGTGAACAGAGACGACAAGAGGTGCATGTGTATGTGTGCCTGCTTGTTTTTACTACATTGTAAGCGATGAAGCGTAATAAGGAAAGACACTTAGAATGCAGCTGCAGAGACACAAAGCAAGAAGAAACGTCAGGACATCCCGTGAGAACAAGGCACCCATGGGTGCCCTGCTCCGGGTCAGGCCTGCGATCACCTCTCCAGAAACGTTTTCAGCGAAGAAAGTGACATTTCCCGTGGAAGCCGTAACTTTTTATCACATTTCAATACTTTACGGTCTTCAAGGGCAACTTTCTGCACACAATGCTCAAGCTTCATTTTTTCTTGAAACAATGCTATTTTTTCAGCAAAAACATGCACAGTGTATGAAGTGCCATCCCTTTAAACACACCCCGCAGAGAAGTGGTTTCGGGAGGACGCGTCCCCCAGGGAGCAGGCGCGAGGGTGCTGAGCAAATAAACATAATTTCACAAATATTCCCATTGCAAACAGTAGTGAACAAAAATCGGTGAAAAACTAGATCCATATTTGTCATCAAAGTAACATACTTGGATACGCTGTGAAGCAGATGAAAGTGTGTCCTTCCCCAGTAGAATTCAAAAAACTCAATTGTTTCAGTTTGAATACCAGTTTTTGAGGCAAAACACGTTTTGGCCAGATCTGCAGTTCCAAGTCTTTATCAAATCTCCTCCTGGTCAGTAGCTTCGTTACCCAAAAGGATTCCAAAACAGATTTTAAAGGTGGCTTTAATGATATTATTTTTTGTTTAAATTATTATATGGGCTTTCTTTTTCAGATTGCAAATTTTTACTGACTTTCTTTCTTCATGTGTGAGGTTGGTTTTTAAAAGCCCCTGGAAGAGAGGGTTCTTTTATAGAGTTACTCAGAGTTTGTCCCCATACATCATAGGAAGGTTTAAGCTGTTTTGTATACCCTCAGTCAGACTCATGCTCAGACAAATGTCCACGGAGGGCGCATCTGCTGCTCGTCCACATCTCCTGACACACTTGCAGCTCCATAAACACGTGCAAGTATTCTGGGCTGGGAAAGGAAAGACGTAGGCCATCTCCAAGTCAAAGCCCTTGACAGCCAGCGCCTGATCTTCCAAATATGAACGCTGCGATGAGTCACAACATGAAAGCACACTGCACACCCGAGTCTGTGTCTGGAAGGGAGCTGCCCTGCAGAGTCCATCGGATCTAGAATCAGCCAGGCAGGTGACAAATAAGCCACTAAGACCCTGATGTGAGTGTGCGACCACCACACCCAGGATCTGGCCGTCGCCTCCCAGTGCTCACTCTGCTGTGGCTGCAGCCACAGGGCCTTTTCCTCCGGGAGGCTTAATGACGCCTTCAGGGACACTTCCACTTGTTCACAACCTTTGAGCATGTCACTTATTTTATGACGAGCATTTTATATATTCATGGGTTTTAAACACGTACCAACATTTTTATTTATGAATATGTAAAATGTTCATATAATTAAGACCATCAATGGGTGGTCTTAATTGAAGATGTGATGTAAAATGTGTAATATTTTAAGATGACAAAAAGAAACAATACAATAGCTTTTAACATGGAACATCAGGTACATTTGTATTATGAGAAAACTCACTGGCACAGGAAGTAAAACTAAGCGGAGCTTCATATATATATAAACAAAAGATTTGGTCATAGAAATTATGTTAGTAAGTTATACAGATTTGTGAGAATCCAATGTTTTCTATAATCAAAATTATAAATACACAAACAACCTCAGAAGAAAGAGACAACCTCATTCTTCAAAATAATGACTACGTAAGCCTCTCTAGGATACTGAGAAATCGCATGGAGGGAGTGGATAGTGAGGGGAAACTGCGTTTGCATAATCTAGGCTCACAGCAACAGTGTACCCAATTGTGTATGGTGGGGGTGGCAAATAAACCAATGACATAAAAGTCAAACTTTCCTAGTAATTCTTGGTTTGTAACAATATAAAAACATAAAAAATTGAATAAATACAGAATATAAAAGCAAACAGTAACTGCTGCTTTTGCTTGTGGACTTATACGACAAATGTTTTAAGAAAAAAAAAATCCAGCCGGGCATGGTGGCTCACGCCTGAAATCCTGGCACTTTGGGTCGCCAGAGAAGGTAGATCACTTCAGCCCAGGAGTTCAAGCCCAGCCTAGGCCACATGGTCAAACCTCATCTCTACAAAAAAATGCAAAAGTTGGCCAGGGGTGGTGGCATGCACCTGTGGTCCCAGCTACTCGGGAGGCTGGCGTGGAAGGATCACCGAGTCCAGGGAGGGTAAGGCTGCAGTGAGCAGAGCTTGTACCTCTGCATTCCAGCCTGGGTGACAGAGTGAGGCTGTCTGCCACCACACACACACACACACACACACACACACACACACACACACCCACGACCTTCCTCTAAAATCTTAACGTAGATTTCAGAAAGATGAGACTTGTGAATTCTTTGGTTTTAATTACCCCCGGCACACTGATATGCATAATCCCAGGGCTAAAATTACCCCAGTTTGAGAAGCATCACTTCCGTTTCTCTGAAGATTATGTTGAACCACACTAGGATACCTGAACACTTTGAATTTTGATTGACTGCATGGATTTTCATCCATGCTTTCACTGGGTGATATTTCATTTTTATGCCATCAACTTACATTAAGGGAGTAACATGAAACACATACATCACTCACTACTACAGCTATTTTGGGTATCTTGTTGAGGGCACTGTACACAATTTCGTATAATGTCCCCTTTATGCAGTTCAAAGAAATGAATGTCTTTCCTACCTCAGTCCAGAAAAAAAACAACTTTCCCTTTCCCAAGAGACTAGTTTGTCTCTTAAGCTATAAACACTGCATCTTATAATTTGATCTGTGTGGTGGGTACCCTGCCGAGATAGCCCCCAGTGATCCTCACCTCCTGATATTCACATTCTTGTTCAACTGATTTCTACAATGTACCAGAGGTGGTCTGTGTGACCAAAAGAATACTATGGAAACGTTAGTGTGCCATTTCCAAGGCTACATCCTAAAAGGCAATATAGCTTCCTCTCTATCTTTCTAAAGTCACTCACTCTGGGTAAATCCAGCTGCCATGTTATACGGACACCCAGGCAGCCCTGTTCAGAGGCGCAGTAAGGACCTGGTGTATCCTACCAATAGCCGGCCCAGCAGGGAGCCAAGGCCAGGAGCCTCAGCCAGCAGTCACGGGATGAGTTATCTTGGAAGCATATCCTTCAGCCCGTCAAGCCTGCAAATAACCACAGCCCTTGTTGATATGTTAACTGCAGCCTCATGAAAAATTGAGCCAGAACCACCCAGCTAAGTCACTCCTAGGTTCCTGATCCTCCGAGACAATGTTTGTTGTTTTAAGCCACTAACTTTTGAGGTAATTTGTTACGTGGTAATAGATAATTTATCAATAATCTTCACTTTTTTTTCCAGCTGTTAAGGATCCTAGATTCAAATATGAAACTCACTTCTAAGATCTATACAGGAATCCCATCATGTTTTTTTATCCTATTTTTTTATCCTTCTATTTTTTGCTTTATTTCCTTATTTTTTATTTTAATTCCATCTTCTGTTTATTTAACTTTACTACAATATGCCATAAGCTACTTCAAATAGTTTTGGGAGATGAGGCAAAGCATTTTTATGACAAGATATATAACCAGAGGAAGATAATAGAACAGAAGCAAAGAAATAAACATTTCATGTTATATCTCAGTTTGAAGCTTTCTTCACCATGAAGGAAACCACGATTTTATTTGAAACTTTTAAAAAAGATTTAAACATAAGTTCTAGATAGAAAAAAATAAAAATATTCAACAAAATGATAAGTGATTAGAAATGAAGGTTATATTTTTATCTTCTAAGTAGCGATTCCCAATCACCAGTTCATATATTTTCACCAGTCTGACAGAAAACAAGAAAAAGAACAATGCATTCAATTTTCTACTAAATTTATTCAACTTACATATGACTGTTTATGCTGAGATTTGTGTTCTTCCTAATTTGCATGTGCCTTCTTTCATAATACGACTATAGCAGTGAATGGTGGCTGTTGCGTTTGATGTTCTTAATCGTACAATTACCCCATCCCCTCTCCACAGAACTTACGTGGTTTTGTTTGGTTTTGTCTTAGTGTGCACTGGGCATGAAACTACTAAGTGCAGGAACCCCTGTTCCTAGAGAACTATTGAAAGATGGTGGTGGGGGTGGCAGGATAATGTCTGAAGGGGAAGAAACACACCTTCCATACACTCTGTTTTCACAATGCTAACCACAGGAGCGAAAGCTCAACTACCTGTACCTCAGGTCTTCCCTTCCCCGATCTGGCTGAGTGTCATTATTCTAGAGCAGTCAGGTACCTACTTTGAACCTTGGGCCTGTGGAGATAATATGAGAGATCATCCAATCCTTTAGCACACTAAAATTATCTGTACTCTGAAGAGTATCTCCAGATGATATATGCACTATGCTTCAAATGGGTCGAGATGCTACGTACACTTAACCAAATTCCATTAAAAGTGTGTTAACCATAGCAATTTTTATATATTGCGTCTTCTCCCAATTACTAAATACAAAAATATAATTACTATAAGTAGGCATTTTCTTAAAAATTTTCATGCTTTTAAAAGGGGGCTCTTGAGATGGTGGGAAACAATTGGTGCTATATAAATGCTTTTAAAGAGATTATAGAAGCCTCCAAGAAGAAAACTGAAAAGAAAGCATAACTAAATGGCTGAATATTTTTCCCCATAATACAAGCTCCTGGGAAGGGTTTTCGGCACTGACAGATTCTCAACCTGACACTTAACTCTTTAATTTTCTTAATAAGATTAAGTGGTTCTTTGCTGCTATCTCCAAATGAAATTGTTTGAGAAAACAATTGTTGAGAAAATGACATTATAATAGATATTTAACAGTTGTCTTGGTCCATCCAGGCTGCTTCGACAAAATACCTTAGACTGGGTAATTTATAGGAAAAATAAGTTATTGCTCATAGTTCTGGAGGCTGGGAAGTCTACGATCAAGGTGCCAGCAGATTTGTTGTCTGGTGATGGCTTATTCCTCACAAATGGCACCTTTTATGTGTCCTCATGTGGTGGAAGAAGCAAACAAGCTCCCTCGGGCCTCTTTTACGATGGCACCAATCACATCCATGATGGCGAGGCTTTGCCCCCCCTCCTGACCTCACCACCTCCTAGAGGCCCAACCTTAATATTTTCGCACTGGGGATTAATTTCAACATATGAATCTGAGGGGAACACAGATATTCAGACCACAGCAACGGTGAAAGCCAATGAACAAATTAAACGATATTACTGACCTTCACTTACTGAGAGTTGTTTTAATTCTCAATAAATAATATTACCTACCTCATCTTTACATTTTAAAAATCATTGCCAGCAAAAGATTAATGAACTTTGAGCAGATGAAGTCCAGGAATTGAGGACACAGTAACATTGAAGAGAAGGTGTTTCAAATTGCACCCCATCCTATTTCATTACCTTAGAGTGTATTTAATTTTTAAAATTATATTAATTACCATTACTGGACCTGCTCTCTCTTGAATTCTATACAGGTTTTTCACTTAGCTTTAATGCATAGAATCTAATCTCTAAAATTATCATTATACACTATTAAATGATACCATCATAATGATGGCACTCTCCCACTTTTTACTGAAATTTTGATTATGGCTTAAGTTTTAAATGAATTTTGAAGGGCAGTACTCCTCAAAAACAGACTATTATTTTAGTTAACAAAAACATTACAACATCAATTTCATGACACTAGATGGCAGCAAACAATGAGAAGGGCCAAATACATCCAAGGAAACACATGGGGATCACATAAATACTGAAACACTAAAGTGAGTAGAAGCAATTGTAATATTTGGGAAAGAGACATAAAGCTTCAACTTGACTGACACCTGAACATTTTTCAAGAGTTGTCATTAATTACTTCTTTATTCAATAAACACTGACAGATTATTAAACAAATGCATTGACAGAATAAACATTGATTAAACAAAGACTGTAATGAAGTGCTATGACAGCATTTCCTCTGCCGATTTTATATTTCTCAGATAGCAAGTACAGACTTAGTTTATTGCTTTTGTACAGACAAAAACTGTATTTTTGTCTTTGAAGACTCCATGTTTACCACACAACTTTGATACAGAGTAGGTCCTCAGCTACTTGCTAGTCTCCAGTCATCATAATGCGCTCTCATACCTCTGTATTTTGCATGTTATTCCCTGCATGTGGAATGGTGCCCGGCCCCTATACACACAAACACACACACCATCCCTTTCAAGTTCTTTTTTGCCAAGCCCTCAGTGACCATCATAAGCATATCAGGGTTCCCAAAACATCTTGAAAATGCCTGTATTAGTGATAGCTCTGTGTTACATCATATTTGACTGCCTCCTCCACTACCTAACGGAGGAGGTTAGGTAGTGGACTAACCTAACCTCCAAATATAAAACCACCTAATGATGTCTCTTACAGGGTAGGCTTTCTGTAAAATTTTGTTCAGTGATTTAGGTGTGTTATACAAAAATCAAGCTTCTGTGTTTGAGGTCGGATTATGACTCACAAATGTAGGTACCAGTATCTTATAATATGTTGTGGTCACATATTAAGACTTATTAAACTGGTCAATAAAGGCTGGGTACAGTGGCTCATGCCTATCATCCCAGCACTTCAGGAGACCAAGGCAGGAGGATCACTTGAACCCAGGAAGTCAAGGCTGCAATAGCTGTAATCACACCAGTGGTTCTGGTGGTCACACCTCCTGGGTTCAAGGAGGTCAAGGCTGCAATAGCTGTAATCACTCGTGTGATTACAGCTGCGTTCATTCCAGCCTGGGTGACAGAGCAAGAATCTATCTTGAAAACAAAACAAAATCAAAAAAAAGAAATAAACTTGTCAGTAAGTCAGAAAACCTTCCAAGACAGATCCAAAGTTCATGATAACTCATTATGTAATACTAGTACTATGGAGAAGTACTAAAGTGTAGGAGAAGCAAAAAGAGAGAGAGAGAGAGAAGTAGTATAAGGAGAAGAGTGGGGAGGAGACGTTAGAAGAAGAAGAAAAAGAAGAAGGCTAATAATGTTCCATGCACTATGCTAAGTACTTTATCTCATTAAATTGTTATAGCAACCTTTTGATGGATACTATAAATAACCTCATTTTACAAAAGAGGTTCTTAAAGTTTAAGAAATTTACTCAAGGACACAGGTAGGTGATAGGGTTTACAAATATTCTATTGACCTTTATCTTTGTCTGAAACTACTCTTTAACTAATTCCACGTTCAGTCCACTATTAGATAAACAATATGTAGGTTTTCTAAATACAGTCTTGTAACTTCTTGGTTTATCCATCACACAGCTTTAGGAACAGGAGAATTCCAGTAAAACAGTACAGAATCACTACTGAGTAATTCTCACTTACACTATATTAGAAATATTTGTCAAAGATGATGTGATTTAGGAAATTCAAGGCCAGGCATGGTGACTCACACCTGTAATCCCAGCACTTTGGGAAGCCAAGGCAGACGGATCACTTGAGACCAGGAGTTTGAGATCTGCCTGGCCAACATGGTGAGAGCCTGTCTGTACTAAAAATACAAAAAATTAACCGGGTGTGGTGGTGCACACTTGTCATCCCAGCTACTGGAGAGGCTGAGGTGGGAGAGGAAGCGGAAGCCCAGGAAGCGGAAGTTGCAGTGAGCCAAGATGGCGTCACTGCACTCCAGCCCGGATGACGGAGCAAGACTCCAATCTCAAAAAAAAAAGAAAGAAATTTGAGTGCCAATGAGAGTTGACGAAATCAGGTTGACAGACTATGTTTAATGCTTCCTGTGGTTTTGAGTGAGCAAAGCAGACCTCGAGAGCAGCAGCTCCCAACCTGTTTGGCACCAGGGACTGGTTTTGTGGAAGACAATTTTTCCATGGACTGGGGTATGGATGATTTGGGGTGGTTCAAGGGCATTACATTTGTTGTGTACTTTATTTTGGTTATTATTTCATTATAATATATAATGAAATAATGATACAACTCACCATCATGTAGAATCAGCGGCAGCCCTGAGCTTGTTTTCCTGCAACTAGACGGTCTCATCATCTGGGGTTGATGATGACAGATCATCAGGCATTAGAGTCTCATAAGGAGCGTGCAATCTAGATCCCTTGCACACACAGTTCACGACAGTGCTCGAGCTGCTATGAGAATCTAATGCCTCCATTCATCTGACACGAGGCGGCGCTCAGATGGTAACGTGAGCAGCAGGGAGTGGCTGTAAATCCACGTGCAGCTTTGCTCACCCACCACTCACCTCCTGGTGTGCCACGGGCTGTACCGGGGTCGAGGGCCCTGCTCTAGAACATATACATAATTATCTCCTTCATAGGGTATTTATCACTTACTCCACTTTATTTTTCTTGATTTTTGTAGCTGATTTGGACATTTGTTTTCCTCTTCTCTCCACACCTCACTCCCAGCATCTGCGTCCCCTTCCATCTTTGTGGCTTTTCGTGAACTATCCCTAATCAAAAAAAAAAGAAATCCAAAAGAATTAGAGACAATACAGTGAGCAAATGAAAACTTAAACTACACAAATAATGACTATTCATGTCCTGTGAAATAACAGATAATAGGATATCTGTGAAACAAGAGCAGGATGCTATTTAAAAAAAACACTCAGAGGTAAAGCATTTTAGTTATCTATTGTGGCATGACAAATTACTTCAAAACCTAGCAACTTACAACAAATACCATCTCACACAGTTTCTGTGAGTCAAGAATCTGGGAGCAACTTAGCTAAATGGTTTCGAATCAGAGTCTCTCATAAGACTACAGTCAAGCTGTCGTTGGGGCTGCAGTTTTCTGAAGATTTGGAGGAACCCTCCTTAAGATAGTTCATTACATGGCTGCTGGTAAGATACCTCAGTTTATCTACCCAGACCTCTCCATAAGATTCTTGTGGATTCTCAAGACATAGTTACTTATTTCTTCAAGAGCCAAGTAATCAAGAGAAAAGGCAATCAGAGAGCCCCAATGTCCTTTATAACCTAGTACCCAAAGTCACACACCATCACTTGCTCTTTTTTAAAAGTTCATTACAAGTTACTAATCTAGCCCATATGCAAGAAGAGGGTTTTAGGCTAGTTTTTTTGACAGGAGCATCAGAAAATTTGTGGATATACTAAACCACCACACAAGACAAAAAAAATAGCTCTAGGAAATTATTATAAATGTGATCAAAGAATGACCATAAAGGTAAAAACTCAATAGAAGTACTAATAGGTAAAGTTGAAAAAAGTTGCCCAAAAGTTGGAGACGATTAATATAAGAAAAAATGGTTAAAAAAAAATACAGCTTTAATCCAGAAGTTCAAACACCCAAATAAGAAGACCAAAGAATATAAAGGTGGGACATAATTGTGTTAGGTTGTGATTGCATTGCTATAAAGAAATACCCAAGGCTGAATAATTTATAAAATAAAGAGGTTTAATTGGCTTACAGTTCTTCAGGAAGTACAGGAAGCATGATGCTGGCATCTGCTCAGCTTCAGGAGAGGCCTCAGGAAACTTGCAATCATGGCAGAAGGCAAAGGGGGAACAGATGTGTCACACGGCAAGAGCAGGAGAAAGAAAGCGAGTGGAGGGGGGAGATGCCACACACATTTAAATAACCGATCTCAGGAGGACTCACTATTGCAAGGACAGCACCAGGCCATGAGGAATCCACCCCATGTCCCAAACGCCTCCCATCAGGCTTCTCCTCCAACACTGGAGATTTTCATTTCAACACGAGATTCAGGTGACACAAATATCCAAATTATATCAATAATTGAAACATTTTCCCAGAATTTAAGAACATAAATCTCCAACTTCATAAAAGGATTCCCTATCGCTGAGCACAATGTATTAAAAAATGAGCCAAACCAAAGCACAGAAACATCAAGAATAAAAAGGAGATACTAAAAGGTTCCAGAAAAGACAAATCATATACAAAAAACCAGAACAAGAATGATATGGACCTTCTCAACAACATTACATCAAGGTAACAATGAGGTAATGTCTTCAAAATTCTGGGTGAAAGAATACAACTTCTATCTTAATTCTACCATCAACTAAATGATTTGCTATGGACTGAATTATAACCCCCCAAAATTTATATATTGAAGCCCTAACCCCCAATGTGATGGTATATGGGGATGGCATATTAGGGAGATAATTATGTTTAGAGGCCATGTGGGGGTCAGTGGCAGTGGCTTACACCTGTAATCCCAAAGCTTTGGGAGGCCAAGATGGTAGGAACACTTGAGGCCCGGAGTTAGAGACCAGTCTGGACAACATAGCAAGACCCCATCTCTGAAAAAATAATAAGAGCTGGGCATGGTGGCATGTGCCTGTAGTCCCAGCTACTTGAGAAGCTGAGATGCAAGGATCGCTTGAGCCCAGGAGTTTGAGGTTACTCTGAGCTATCATCATGCCACTGTACTCCAGCTGGGGTGACAGAACAAGACTTTATAATAACAACAACAAAAAAAGAGGTCATGAGAATAGAAACCCCCATTATGGGATCTGTATCCCTAGAAGGGACATCAGAAAACTTACTCTGTTCCTCTCCCCTCCATAGGAGGACACAGTAAGAAGGCAGCACTCTGCAAGCTAGAAAGAGGGCTGTTACCAGAAACCTGCCGTATTGGCATTCGGACTTTCAGCCTCCAGAACTGTGAGAAACACATGTCCATTGTTTAAGTTATCCAGTTATGGTATTTCGTCATCATAGCCCACGCAAAGACAGTGTCAATTATTTGTGAGATGTAAACAAAGAAATGTTTGCACATGTAAGGTCTCAGAAACGTATGCATCATGCTCTCCTACAATGTTGTAGCTAATATGCATTATTAAAATGAGGAATAAAGAAGGAAAACAACATGAGATAAAATAAGCAGATTTCACACAGAAAATCCACAAAATCTCAATATAGGAGCCATGTAGTTGTGTTGTTTTAGACTGAAAATAGTCAAAATTGGAGGAGAATATAAGGCTCTGGGGAAAAATGCATATGACATAAATGATCTAACACGTTTCATCCTGTATATAGTCAACTGAGTGTGGAAAGAATTAGCAATATGTACCTAAAAATGAAACAATTTAAAATATAGGATAATTTTAACTCCAAGAAATATTAAAAGGCATATGAGGCCGGGTGCAGTGGCTCATGCCTGTAATCCCAGCACTTTGGGAGGCCAGAGTGGGAGGATTGCTTGAGCCAAGAAGTTCAAGACCAGCCTGGGCAACATAGTGAGACCCTATCTTTTAAAAATAAAAAAGGAAAGGAAGGGTATATGAAAAATACCAATAATAAAATCTACAGCTCAAAGTAGATAATATTTACATAATTTAAATCAAGTTCTGACTATAAGAAATTTTAATACAGTAAACCTGGCCATTCACCGGGAAAGTTATTGTTATGCATTTTTTGTTTTTATTACAATTTTCCAAGCAACATTTATCTAGGATCCAAATTCAATATACCTGAGGTAAGGACTAAAAATATTTATATTTTATTACATTCCTCAGGTATTTAAAAAATGTGGCCAAGTTTGAAAATCATTTTTCCAAAAAATTCTGAGGAGAGATAAACATCTTCATATTTAATTATCACTTTTCCTTCATATTTAAATACCACCCCTCTCTAAACTTGTTAGACATGGCTTTCTAATATCTGCAATGAATAAATCTCCTTTTCCCCCTAGTTCCCAGAATTATCCTCATCTTATAGAATCACAGTGGAGGAAAAAGGAAAGAATTTATAAAGCAAATCTTTAAATTTTGAGTTCCATGTATGTAATGCTCTTCTCATATTCATACACACAGACTGGTAACCTGCTCTCTAGGAGTACTAAAGAAAATGAAAGGAAATGACTTAAGCTACAGCAAAATAGCCTGAAAGTAAAGAAGTTTCCTGACATTGAAATGTGTTAAACACTAATGTGGGTGTCCAGAGATGTTGTGAAATATTCACTTTGGAGAGTTTTTGGAAAATGTTCCATATGTAGGGGTTTAGAGAATTAAGCCTGAGGAAGGTAACTGGGAAGATTGAAAACATTTACTCATTCATTTATTCATTTAGCAAGTACTTTTTGAGCTACTATTAAGTAACTGACACTGTGTTAGGTGTTGAGTGTTTTAAGACAGCATTTTTCAAATTTATTTGATGATGGAATAATCAAATGAAAGTGTGTAATAAATCTCCATCAGAGGAATTTCTAATATATCATGTATATTTGGATAAAAAAAAATAGAAAAAAACTCACAAATTAGTTGCTGCAAGAAAATAAAATATATTAACAAAATATATCAAGCTTAGAAAAACAGCTTTAATCTCATGCTCTTGTTATAAAATATGATACATGATACACATTTGCAAATTATATTTATACACATTTTTATAGGAAAATCAACTAAATTTTTTCAGAACTTGTGGGATTTCATCAAGGTGATCAGATACAAGATAAATATACAAATCAGTTTTATTTTCTAAAATTAGTTATAAAATGTAATGGAAATGTTGGAGTAGGAATCTGTTCCCTAGAGCAACCAAAACAATGAAATACCTATTGATAAGATTATAAAGAAACATACAAGCTCTATTTAAAGGATCTGGTAGTAATTTACTGAAATACATGTTTGCTTGTTAGTGACAGTCTCACTCTTGTCACCCAGGCTGGTGTGCAATGGGGCAATCTCGGCTCACTGCAACCTCCGCCTCCCGGGTTCAAGCAATTCTTCTGCCTCAGCCTCCCAAGTAGCTGGGACTACAGACACCTGCTACTATGTGCCCAGCTAATTTTTGTATTTTTAGTAGAGACAGGTCTCGCCATGTTGGCCAGGCTAGTCTCAAACACCTGACCTCAGGTGATCCACCCGCCTCAGCCTCCTAAAGTGCTGGGATTACAGGTGTGAGCCACCATGACCAGCCTGAAATACATGTTAAAGTACATTTAAAAAATGGAGCATTCCTAGAATGGAAATTCTTTCAGTGTTGTTAAAATGGCAGTTCCCTGCAAATTAACCTATAGATTTAATGCAGTTCTAAATAAATTCCTGTATGTAGATGGGCAGATAAGCTGGTATAACATGGAAAATGGATTATAAAGTTCATTAAGGAGAATAGAATACATTAAAATAACCAGAAATAGATGCTACATTGACTATGGAAGTTAAATTCCTCTCCCTTTAGTCCCACCTAAAAATGTATTAAATGGATTTTTGAAAAGGATAAATTCACAAGGAAAATCGGGAACACCAACTTACAAAAGATATAAACAAATTTTGGGAAGATGAAAAACAGATGGAGAAATGAGAACAGAGAAGAGGAGGATGCCATAAGTTAACTACCAAAAAGAAGCATATTGACTCACCTCGCTTAAACCCTGGGAGGCTCAAAATATGGTTGAACCAGTTGCCCTAGTTCTGGAGATCCTAACAGCTGGTTGCCCTCCAATGAAGCCTACAAGTCAAGGAGTACTACCCAGCCTTTTTGGCGCCTCTCTATAAAATATAAACTGATAGCCTGGGTCACCAGGCATTTGAGGAAAGCTTCCTGCCCAGGCTGGAGTGCATGGGGTGATCTCGGCTCACTGCAACCTCTGCCTCCCGGGTTCAAACCATTCTCCTGCCTCGGCCTCCCAGGTAGCTGGGACGACAGATACGCACCACCACACCCAGCTAATTTTTTTGTATTTTTAGTAGAGATGGGGTTTCACCATGCTGGCCAGGCTGGTCTCAAACTCCTAATCTCAAGTGATCCACCCACCTCGGCCTCCCAAAGTGCTGGGATTAAAGACATGAGCCATCACAATGGCCTATAATCGGTAGAATTTTAATAAAGTTTGTAGAAAAAAGTACTGTACCAATCATAAATTTCCAGGTTTTCATAATTGCACTGTTGTTACATAAATGAATATCTTTGTTCTTAGAAAATATACTTAATTGGTTAAAAAAAAGGGACATTAAAATGACATCTAATTTCATAATAGGCTGGGCATGGTGGCTGACGCCTGTAATCCCAGCACTTTTGAGGCCAAGGCAGGAGGATCACTTGAGGTCAGGAGTTTGAAACCAGCCTGGCCAACATGGCAAAACCCCATCTCTACTAAAAATACAAAAATCAGCCAGGTGTGGTGAAGTGAGCCTGTAGTCCCAGCTACTCAGGAGGCTGAGGCACAAGAGTCTCTTGAACCTGAGAGACAGAGGTTGCAGTGAGCTGAGACTGTGCCACTGCACTCCAGCCTGGGCAACGGAGCAAGACTGTGTCTCAAAAAACAACAACAAAATACCAGACTCAGCAATAGCTTCATGTTATTCCAGTTCAGGTCACACTGTGCTACCAAATGAGTTCAGGTCACATAAGATTTTGCCACTATCCCCGTGGTTTTCAGAACACCTGAGGTTTCTAAATTGATAAGAGACTGCTGACCTGTAATACACAGCAGGAGGATTACCTGGCACAAAGGCAGGATAGGCCAGGCACAGTGGCTCGTGCCTGTAACCCCAGCATTTTGGGAGGCTGAGGTGGGTGGATCGCTTAAGGCCAGGAGTTTAAGACCAGCCTTAACAACATAGTGAGACCCAATCTCTACCACAAAATAAAACAATTAGCCAGCTGTGGTGGCATTCGCCTGTAATCCCACTGCTTTGGGAGGTCGCGGTGGGAATGTTGGCGGGTTTTGGGGTGGGGGGAGCGCTCAGCTCACTCCCGGTGGGCTCCAGGTTCTTGGTCTCTCGCTCTCTCAAGAATGGGAGAGGGGACCGCAGAGGAGGAGCTCATAAATACTGGACCCGAAAAGTTTTTGTAGAAAAGTGATTTATTTAAGCAGAGAGAGAAAAAGAAGGAAAGAGAAAGAAACAGCTAGCTCACACTGAGTGAGAGAAAAGCCGCTCTCATGCTGAGTGAGAAGGGTTCCCAGAGGGGGAAAACCAGAGAAGAAACGCTCCTCTCAGGCTGAGCGAGAGAATCCAGAAAGATGGAATCAGGAGAGGAAAGCAGCTTCCACACTGAGTGGAAGGGAAGTGAGAGAGAGATGGAGGTCAGGAGGGGAAGACAGGAGGCAGCGTGGAAGAGGACCCCAGAGGGAAACTCCCCCGGATGACGGAGGCAGGGACCTTCAGCCCGGGAGGAACTCCCGCCTCCTCCAAGCCCCTGGCCAATGAAAAGAGTTCCTTTAGATTTCCCCTGCAGTGATTGACTTTTGATTTTTTTTCCCGCGCCCGCGAAAATTAAAACAGAAACCGTTACATCTCCCGGATGGAGAGGCATGGGGGCGGGGCATGGCGCTGGGAAGTTCTTGCCCTTAAAGCCACGCCCCTTTGTGGACGTGGAAAGAGAACACATTCCCTCCGGAGGATCACTTGAGCCCCAGAGGTTGAGGCTGCAGTGAGCTGATCAGCCACTGTACTCTAGCCGGAGCCCGTCTCAGAGAAAAAAACAGGCCGACACGGTGGCCACTGGGGAGGCCAAGGCAGGAGACCTGTTTGTACCCGGGAGACGGAGGTTGCAGTGAGCCAAGATCGCTCCACTGCACTGCAGCCTGGGCAACAGAGCCAGACTCCATCTCATTAAAAAAAAAAAAAGGCAGATGATTCCCTAAACTTAAAAAGTACCAATTAGTACTTTTTAGTACTTGCCCTACTAGCACTAACTTGACTGCACTAGCAGTCTAAGAGGTAACATTTATTGAGCATTTATTACCTGTATATACACAGCTCTGTGTAGTAACTATTTAGTTCTCAAAACAATCTCAGAAAGTAGGTACTGGTATCATTCTCTTTCTACAGATAAGGAAATTTTACACATGGAGGTTATGGACCTTAGCCAAGTTCACACAACCTCATGGAGCCAGAGATGACTACTTACAGTGTGACCCCAGAAATTCTTTAACTACTCTAAGCCTCCATTCCTTCAGCTGAACAGTGGGATCTCCATCCCTATGGGATTGTTTTGGGAATTGAACAATACACATTTTTAAATATCTTTGGAAATTTAAGTCAGAGCTAATTTTGCCCAGCAAGGGAAATATACGAAGAAGCTAGAACCATGAACACTACTTCAGCTGTTATCTACAGTGATTGATTAATCGACAGATATACTACTACAGTGCTCTAAACAAACATGGAAAAAGA
>PVKP010039098.1:0-20401 GCA_004027715.1 Plecturocebus donacophilus
CAGACCCCTGGGCTTGCCCTATAGGTTCCTGTTTTTTCAGCCTCATGCTAACCTCGCCCCTTACCCGACACTTTCACCCCTATAATTTACACCTTATACTCCTGCTGTAAGAAAGTGGTGTCCCCTGCCCATATACCTGTGTGCTTTTCTCTTTCCAGGCTCTTCTCCACCCTCCTCATTGGCACCTAGAGAATGATGTATCTTTCAATAATGTCCACAAATGCCACCAGTTCTGAGACTTCTGTGATTGCACCATCCTCAGTGTTGTGTACACTTCCTTAGCTTTCATCTCCCTGTAGCTGTTTGTCCATTGCTTGTCCAGTCCCTGAGCTCTTTGAAGACAAGAACTTTGCTTTTATTCCTCTATTGTATTTGCAATATCTGGCAGAGTGTCTGGCATATAACAAGCACTTCATAAACTCTCACCTATGATGGCGTAATCTTTAGAAATATTTAGGGATAGATTTATCATGGAATTCAAATGTAAATATAATCCGATTGGACAGTATACATTTTGAAGAGCTCTTCAGTCAAAATATTCCATGATTGCTAGTAGGACTTATTTTCTTAGGCCTAGTTTAAATAAATATCATATTAAAAGGAAAGGAGAGTGACACATGAAAACATTAGAAGAGAATAGAAGTATTATATATACTAACTTCCCAACAATTACTATAATACCAGGATATAGTGTCAGTGATCAAGTTAGCGCCAGATAAACTTTTATGTTGAATATTTTTTATAATCCAACATGTGGTGTATCTTTTGTCAAAGACGATATTATTAAATTTCATATTTCAATTCAGTAAGTAAATTTCATATTTTTTCTATCCATCCATTTATCTCTACATTTTTCCTCTTATACTGTTTAGTGTTGTTGTGATCTTTTGTAGTTTTCATTGTTTTAGAAGAATTTTTTTTTTTGGAGACAGGGTCTTACTCTCCTTGCCTAGGCTGGAGTGCAGCGGCATGATCACGGCTCACTGCAGCCTTGACTTCCCAGGCTCAAGTGATCCTCCCACCGCAATCTCCCGAGTAGCTGGGACTACAAGTTACCATGCCTGGCTAAGTCTCTGTATTTTTAGTAGAGACTTGGTTTCATCATTACTGCCCAGGCTGGTCTTGAACTCCTGGGCTCATGTGATCTGCCTGCCTTGGCCTCCCAATGTACTTTGATTACAGGCATGAGCCACTGAGCCCAGCCTATTAGAAGCAATTTAATGCTAAACCATAGTAGATTCTTCATATGAATATAATAATTTATTTAAATATTTTCCTCTGTTGTTGACACAGTTAGCTTGTTTCATTTATTTTATTAGCATAAATAATTCTGTGTTGAGTCAGTGGGTTTAAACATATGTATGTGCATTTTTAAATGAATGGATTCCTAGAAACAGAACAATGGAGTTGTTAAAGATAGGGCTTTTTTAAGGCTCTTGATGCCTATTGCCAAGTTACCTTCTGTAAAAGGTGCCCAAATATTTGTAGAGGTAGATTGTAAAAAGGATCCTGCATTAGAATGTGTTTCTTAGATTACTTGTATGTGAATTTGGGATCTAACTAGGAATTTTATATTTGAGAGGACAGAGGAGAGTTCAGTAATGGCCCTCAAGAGAAGAAAGAGATAAAAGGAAAGGAAGAACAAAATCTCGTTTTAAACTTCTCAAATGGTGCGTAGGCTGTGTGGTTTAGTGCTTTTTAGACTGTGTCCTGGCTACCTATAGCGATCTGCTTCTCCAGGTGGGGGCCTGAGAACAGCTTAGCTTCTGTTTATATATTTATTTATACTTTTAGATAAAATTTTCTTCATAATACTACTTCCAAATTTGAAAAGTTTGAAAGCCACTTGGTAGGTCTCTATGTTTACTACCATTTTCTGACACATGATTCAAAAGGGAATTATCTTCTTCATGCCTCTGCTGTTTGAGATGTTAGACTGCTAGTTCATTGTTACTTTCTTTTTTTTAAATTAAATTAAAATTTTTTTTGAGGTGGAGTCTTACTCTGTAGCTCAGACTGGAGTGCAGTGGTGCAATCTTGGCTCACTGCAACCTCCACCTCCCACGTTCAAGTGATTCTTGTCCCTCAGCCTCCCAAGTACCTGGGACTACAGGCCTGTGCCACCACGCCTAACTAATTTTTGTACTTTTAGTAGAGACAAGTTTCACCATGTTGGCCAGGCTAGTCTCAAGCTCCTGACCTCAGGCGATCCTCCCAAAGTACTGGGATTATAGGTGTGAACCACTGTGCCCCAGCCCTCATTGTGGCCTTCTTAACCATGTTGCTACCCAAATGAGAGGAGTAACCTCCTGAGTTAGGTGTTGTTACTGTACTTTACAAATATCCTGTTTTCTCCTTTTCTGTATGGTTAAGGGAATGAGGTATCAAGTCACTTTCCAGTTCCCACTCCAGTGTAGGAATTGTGAAGTATCTTTTCGGCAAAGTAGAGGTTAAGGCACCTTAAGTGCAGGAACTTCTTATCTTGCTTTTATTAGCAGTGGTGTCAACATGCACTAAAATGTGATGACCCACTTTTCCTTCTGATAAAAGGAGAAAGACCTGCTTGGTATGGATGGAGAGAGAGAGGTGCCTGAGGTAGATTACACTCTCACCTCTCATAATAACAGTAGGCATTCCAAAAAAAGAAAAAAAGGCCAGCAGATTTCTGTATACCTATGGAAATGTTTGACATTTTTTGGCTCCTGATGAAGTGCGCCAAGAAGAGAGGGAAAAGGAGCATTGTAGCCAGGGAAGGAATGAATAAGGAAAAAAAGAAATCTGGCATCATATGAGACATTTGAAGCCCAGAAGGGCCTTAAATCCCAGCCCCGTAGCAGTCTATTGGCAGAGCCTTAAGACCTCAAACCATAGAGGGAGTCCCCTTTTCAGTCTTTTAAAATTTAACCTGTATTTGTTTGAGCCTAGATCTCTGACATGGCTTGGCTGACTTTTCTTTTTTCTTTTTTTTTTCATATATATATTTTATTGCGTTTTAGGTTTTGGGGTACATGTGAAGAACGTGCAGGATTGTTGCATAGGTACATACATGGCAATGTGGTTTGCTGCCTTCCTCCCCGTCACCTATATTTGGCATTTCTCCCCATGTTATCCCTCCCCAACTCCCCATCCCCCACTGTCCCTCCCCTAGTTCTCCCCAACAGACCTCATTGTGTGATGCTCCCCTCCCTGTGTCCCTGTGTTCTCATTGTTCAGCACCTGCCTATGAGTGAGAATATACGGTGTTTGATTTTCTGTTCCTGTGTCAGTTTGCTGAGAATGATGGTTTCCAGGTTCATCCGTGTCCCTACAAAGGACACGAGCTCATTGTTTTTTTATGGCTGCATACTATTCCATGGTGTATATGTGCCACATTTTCCCTGTCCAGTCTATCATCGTTGGGCATTTGGGTTGGTTCCAAGTCTTTGCTATTGTAAAGAGTGCTGCAATGAACATTCATGTGCATGTGTCCTTATAATAGAACAATTTATAATCCTTTGGCTATATACCCAGTAATGGGATTGCTGGGTCAAATGGAATTTCTATTTCTAGGTCCTTGAGGAATCGCCACACTGTCTTCCACAATGGTTGAACTAGTTTACACTCCCACCAACAGTGTAAAAGTGTTCCTGTTTCTCCACATCCTCTCCAGCATTTGTTGTCTCTGGATTTTTTAATGATCACCATTCTAACTATTTCTAGGTCCTTGAGGAATTGCCACACTGTCTTCCACAAAGGTTGAACTAGTTTACACTCCCACCAACAGTTAAAAGTATTCCTATTTCACCACATCCTCTCTAGCATCTGTTGTCTCCAGATTTTTTAATGATCACCATTCTAACTGGCATGAGATGGTATCTCAGTGTGGTTTTGATTTGCATTTCGCTAATCACCAGTGATGATGAGCATTTTTTCAAATGTTTGTTGGCCTCATATATGTCTTCTTTTGAAAAGTGTCTGTTCATATCCTTCGCCCACTTTTGAATGGGTTTGTTTGTTTTTTTCTTGTAAATCTGTTTTAGTTCTTTGTAGATTCTGGATATTAGCCCTTTTTCAGATGGGTAGATTGCAAAAAATTTTTCCCATTCTGTTGGTTGGCAGTTCACTCTAATGATTGTTTCTTTTGCTGTGCAGAAGCTTTGGAGTTTTCTAAAGGTGAACTGAATACAGGGCTACCTGTGGAGTTGATGGGCTCTGAGGAGATGCCAACATGGAAAATTAGGGACATAATTACTCACCTCTCAATGAAAGAGGTTTCTTCTCAGTTAAATGTATTTGCTTACTTAAGTTTGAGACCAGAGTCTGATAACTCTTAGAAAAAATTGTAGTTATTTTGAGATGGTCTATCTATTTTAAGGCTTTTTAAGACAGTAATTATATGGTGTAACCTGTCATCTTGAAATATGAATTATACAGAGATAACATTAAAAAAAGGTTATATGTGACATTTCTAGGTGTCTCTGAAAAAGATTTGAATTTGTCTCATGTCTACCATGGCAACACTCTTGAGTTATTATAAAGAACATTATATAAGGATTTCCTCTAGAATTTTTAAATCTTAAAATGCAACTTACTTTAGCCTGAATAAAAAGGAGTTTAAATTAATGGAAAACTGATTGGAAAGAAGATATAAATCAAACAACAATAACACAACAAAAACTTCACTAAAGCACACAATTCTACAAATTATGCACACAAGCACACAAATTTAACAAATTGAGGGTAATTGTATTAATTCAACTTTAATTCGAATCAACTCATGACAAAACGTATTTAAAAAGTAAATAGAATGGAAAAATACCAAAAAGCATTTCTTGGGTTAATGGTATTACCCAGGTCAAATCCATTAAGGAAGTTATTTGCCAGACTTTTTCTTTTTTCTTAAGACATGAAGTTTTGCACTTGTTAATATAATTTGAGAGTGGTAAAGAAGCTAGGTGATATAAGAACTTCAGATTCTGGATTTCTGGTCTATTATTTAGTTTTCTTATGAATAAGAGATTTCACTCTTTAAAGGAAGTAATTTAGATTGCTGGCACTGTCATTTCTGTTCGGCATGTTATAAACTCTCTGTACAAAATTTGAGAGGAACAGACATGCTCTGTTGATGTACAGAATCCTTAATGTTTCCAAAATGACAGTTCTCTTCACCTAAAATAGGAAAGTATAGCATTCACCTGATTGCAAATCCCAAATGTCTACACCTCATGTTGTGTGGCCAATATCACATTAAAGAGTTTTATGCCTTTTTGCTCAATATGAGTTTGAAAACTCACATACTGCAAGTAACCAAATTTCTATTTAACAGTGGATTAAACAGTAATGACATGACTTTTCTCACATCATAAGCTGTCTGGAAGAAGGAAGTTCTCATGGAGCAGTGGCTTAATGATGTAATCAAATGCAGGTACTTTTTCTAGTTTTCTGCCCTGCATTCTCTAGCACTTGGGATTTTTGGTCCTAATGATTACTGGGTTATAACAGTGCCAAGTATCATGTCCTCATGTAACTGTGTTGAGGGCAGGAAGAAGAGAGTGGGAAGATAGAAAGTTTTTATATTAGGAGGAAAATCCTTCCTGTAAGACCCCTAGCACACTCCTTATTGTATCCCATTGACCAGATGTGGATTTGTTGGTCATTCCTAGTTGCAAGGGAAACTGTGAAAAGCAGTATATGGCAAAAGGAAATGAGATTCCTATGCCTGGCTTAGAGAGCTTGTGATCCATTCTTTGGAACTGGGCTCATGGCTGCCCCTGTTAAGCAGGGAAGCAGAAAGAATAGCTGTTGAGTAGGCAGCCAGTGGCTTCTGCCATACTCAATTAATGTATGATTGGAAATGGGATTTTTATCTTTTGTTCCACACTGGCCAAGGGATATGGCCTCTGTTACCATATAATATAACCCTTTGAGACAAATACATGTAAGACCAGGACTGGAACTTTGAATTATCCATCCAATACATTTAATTAGCACTGACAGTGTTCTAGGTTGTTGCTAGACACAGGAGATATTGCAGTGAATAAGATGGACAGTCCCTGAACTCACAAGATTTATAGCCTAGTTGGACCAAGAGATTGGGAAATAGTTTCAAAATAGTGGGATAGAATGGGGAAGGCACAGTTTGCTGTGCAGTGAATGCAAATCAGCTAACATGGACTCAGGGAGTCAGGGAGGGCCTCTTGGAGAAGGCTACATTCTCACTAACTCCAGAGACATGGGTTTCAGCTCCTCTCAGAAAATGATGAGTTGATCACCCTCCTTTTGTTAGGGATTCTTGGAAATACAAGCAAAAAACAAATCTGTTCTTCATGTGGAAACTGTGGCAACTTGAGAAATTTTATGTGCTTCATGGAGTGGGTATAATTCCAACAGCAGCTCAGCAAGTAGAGTAGCAGAGTGTAAATAGCATCATCTTTGAAGCCTAGTGGGATAAGGTTTCTGCCTCAGTCTATCTGTGAAAGTATCTTTGAAATACTCCACCATCAATTCATGTTTTTACTTTCACCCAAGTCAATATTGAATCCTCTTTGGAAATTTTTTGATCATCCTTCCTTTCTGTCACCTTCTGTCTTCAGTTACCAAATCTTTCAGTCTGTTAGCAGCTCTAAAATCTGACCCTTCCTTTTCCTTCTTACTGCCTCTGCTTTAGTTTCTTACTCTATAAAATGGAGATGATACATCATTGTGTAGATGCCGTAATAGAAATAGCAAATACTTATGGCACTAATGATTTTTTTAATATATGTTAACCCTATGAATAGGTCTTATTATTATGTCAGTTTTATGGATGGAGAGGTTAAGTAATGTGTTCAAACTGCTCCAGCTAGTAGCTGGTAGAGGTGGGGCTTTGAACATAGGCTCTCTGGCTCCTGAATCTGTGCTCTGTATTGTATGGAGAACCCTGTGTTGTACTGAGGTATGTCATCAGTTGTTCTGTACTCTCCTGTTTTGGGCTAAACCAGGTCAAACTCTTATCTTAGTGTCTTTGAAGTGCTCCACCATCAATCTGTAGTTTCTGTCCTCATCCAAGTCAATATCGAGTCCTCTCTGAAAATCTCAGGGTCATCCTTCCTTTCTGTCTTCTGTCACTCACCAAGTCTTTCAGTCTGTCAGCAGCTCTGAAATCTGACCCCTCCTCCTCATTTCCACTGCTTCTGCTTAAGTTTAGGGTGTCTCAAAATACCTCCTTCCAGCACAATTGCGATAGTCTCAGAACTAATGTTCTTGTCTCTATTTTTCCCTTCTCCCCAACATCCTCTCTTTTCCCAATTTATGTTTCATGTTGCTGACAAAGTGGTTTTTCTTATTATTTAACTCTGGTTTGACTTTGATTCAATGTAGATCTTAAATGTATCCCTATTGGCTGTAGGATAAAAGTCCAAGTGCCACAGGTTTCTAGAGCACCATCTGACTTAACCAGCCTCTCCTCCCAGTTCTGACACTTTCCATCTCCCGCTATCAGCTCCATCTACATTCTGTGTCTTTTGTCAGGGATACTGTCTTAAACACTCATTCTTCCCCTCCCAGATTTATGTGGGGGAGCTCCTTTTTAAGATTTAGCTCTCAAGTTTCTGCCTCTGCAAATCCTTCCCTTCCATTCTGCCCATTTATCACTTGAGTTTCTGGTCACTTTGTGCTTGGCCATTGCGTCGGTGTACTTGGTATCTCTTTGATGGTGAGTCCTTGGAAGGCAGGAGCTCTGTCTGCACCTGTTTCTGCAGAGCACAGTGTAATTTCTGTTAACAGAGGGCCTATCATAATACTTATGGAAGAGTTGATTGATGTCCTGAGAGTATGTTTTTAATTTTGCATGGTGGACATATTTTATTTATTTCTCTGTGGGAAGGAGATTCATGAATAAGTATGTACATCTCTCTATATACATACACATATATACACACACATATACAGTCATGCATTGATTAATGACAAGGATATATTCTGAGAAATGCATTGTTAGGCAGTTTCATCATGTGAACATCATAGAGTGCACTCACACAAACCTAGATATGGTATAGCCTATTCTCTACTGTATCAGTACAGTTACTCTTCAGTATGTTAACTTGCTATACAAGTTACTGTACTGAATACTGTAGCCTATTGTAGCACAGTGGTATTTGTATATCTAAACATAGAAAAAGTATGGTCAAAACACATTATTGTAATCTTATGGAAGTACTGTTGTATATGCCATTTGTTGTTGACCGAAATGCCATTCTGCAGTGCAAGACTGTGCGTATATGTATGTAAGAAGGATACTGTGTGTCACCCAGTAGTAATGTGAACCATCACTTATTTTGCAAATATAGTGCCCTCTTGGGAAACATTTTTATTAGCTCCCTTAGATTAACTTTATGCAGTGAGAGTATGTACCCTTCACTCTACTCCTCCCCCAGCTTACCCAATTAAAGATAACTAGTGTTTTTTAAATGGCATTGTTGAGATATAACTTAGATCATATAAATGGAATCATACCATATGTAGTCTTTGTGACTGTTTCTTCTTCCACTTAGCATGATGTTTTCAAGGTTCATCTATGTTGTAGAATGTATAAGTACTTTCTTCCTTTTTTTTTTTTTTCTTTTTTGAGACAAGGTTTCACTCTTTTCACCCAGGCTAGAGTGCAATTGCAAGATCATAGCTCCCTGTAACCTTGAACACCTGGGGTCAAACAATCCTCCTGCCTCAGCCTCCCAAGTAGCTGGGACTACAGGGAGGACTATTCACCACCTCTCTTAGCTAACTTATTTTTGCTTTTCATAGAGATGAAGTCTGGCTATGTTGCCTAGGCTGGTCTTGAACTCCTGGCATCAGGCAATCCTTCCTCTTCAGCCTCTCAAAGTGCAGTGATTACAGGCAGTACTTTATTTTTATGGCTGAATAATATTCCATTATATGGATATACCACACGTTCTCTCATTCATTAGTTGATGGACTTTGGGTTGTTTCCACTTTTTGGCTATTATGAAAAATGCTGCTATAAACATCTGTAAGGAGTCCATATGTTTTCATTTCTCTTGAGTGTATACCTGGGAGTGGAGTTGCTGGATATGGTAAGTCTGTGTTTGGCAGTTTTTGAGGAACTGCCAAACTGTTTTCCAGAGCGACATTCCTGCTAGCAGTGTATTAGCATTCCATTTTCTCTATACCCTTGTCAACACTTGTTATTGTCTGTATAACGCCGTATCACATTCCCACTAGCAGTGTCTTAGAGTTCCAGTTTCTCTACCTCCTTGTCAATACTTGTTATTGTCTATCTTTTTAAAAACATTTTTTTGAGATAGGGTCTCAATCTGTCACCCAGGTTAGAGTGCAGTGGTAAGATCATGGTTCACTGGAGCCTTGACCTCCTGGCTCAAACAGTCCTTCTATCTCAGCCTTCTGAGTAGCTATTTACCACAGGTGTGCTATTTTTAAAATTTTTTATAGAGATGGGGTCGCTCTTATGTTGCCCAAGTTGGTCTCAAACTCCTGGGTTCCCAAACTGCTGGGATTACAAGTGTTTGCCACCGCATCTGGCCCTTGTCTATCTTTTTAACCTCTCATTTAATTCTCATAATTCTATTAGACAGAAAAATATTTCTACTGTTATTTTTTAGATGAAAATCCCAAGGCAACAGACAGATTAAATGAGATGCCTCATATATGAGTGAATGTAACAAAAGAAATGATGTGGATAATTCAAAACCACAGATTATCCTAAAGTAATTCAAAAGTTTTTGAATCAAACACTAGAGTATGTTTGATGTTGGAGATCATATTTCCCACTCCCACATTAAAAGAAAATTAGTGTGATTGTAAGTTTTTTGTCTGTTTTTTTAAATCATTGAGGTGTAATTCTCCTAACATAAAATGAATCATTTGAAGTGTTTTAAATGATTACTCTGAGGATGCCTGTTTTTTATTGATTCTGATAGTTATATTGTCTTCAAAATATTTTCATGTACTTAGAAACACTTAAAAAGAAAGAAGCAGTAATATAAAGTTTGATCTCCCAATGAGCCATCGTAGATCTATAGAGGGAACAGGAATAGAAGGACCACAAGGCGAACCGAAAGTCACTTGTTTTAAAGTAATTAAGATAACCATGTTGACTTTTCTCCATACTTTATGTGTAGCCTTTTCTAAATTAGAAGGCTATGTCTTCCTTATTATTCTGACATGAATATTTAGCAGTGCCATCTGTAACCCTAGGATCATATGGTAAATGTTAACAAGAAGCACCAGAACTTGTGTTTTCCCTGTCCTATTGTTTTTCTACAAGAATATTGACAGCTAGAATGGCTTTGTGACATTGTGCCTACAAAGCTGAATATTACATGTGTAGTTACCTGGGTAGGTGTAGAGTGTATTTTTTTTTTTTAAAGAGCAGGACATAGTGACTGGATGTCATCAGTTACATCTGTTTTATCTTACTGAAAATTTTATGTTTATTTTGAAAACAGTTGCAAATTAGAATTTTCTAACTTGTATCTCTGGGTTATGTTTCTGCTAAGTGAAGAGAATATTTTCGGAAAATATGGAACTTCTAATGTGCATACAGGATTGAAGATATACTTATAGAATATTTTCTGGATTTTCTTGCCTTTCTGCTCAGTGTGTCATAATCTTATTTTTTGAAGGAAAACATGCGCATTTTATAGTAGGTTCTCCCCATCTGTTTCAATTCTTCATCTTGTAATGCTCCTTTCAAATAGCTACATGATTACCTTCCACTTTGGAGAATCATTGAGAGGCACTGAAAATGTTATCTCTGGCTTAGTTGACAGTTTTTATTGATGATCTGGTGGAAACCAGGTCTGTAGCTTTTTCAGTGCATTTCAAAGTCCCATTGCCTCATAAGAAGCTTTTCTGTCTCCCTTGCACACCCTGGATAGACACAGCTTTACTGTATATTCTAATAATAAAATAAATAACCATAAATTAAGACAATGCTGAAAGGCTTAAAGAAGAAAGTAAAAGTCAATCTTAATTTTACTTTCCAAACAACATAATCGCCATGGACATTTTGGCCTGTAACAGGAGTCAGCAAACTATTGCCTGTGGGCCAAATCTGGCCTGCCACCTATTTTTTTATGAACCTTGAGCTGAGAATGGTATTTACATTTTTGAATAGCTGAAAAACATTAAAGTAACAGTAACATTTTGTGACATGAAAAAATTAATATGAAATTCAAAATTGTTTCCACAAATAAAGTTTTATTGAAACATAGCCATGCTCATTCATTTACCTGTTATGTAGACTGCTTTCATGCTAAAATGGCAGGTTTAATAGTTAGTTGCAGGCCTTCAAAGCCTGAAGTGTTTATTACTATCTGGACCTTTACAGAAAAAAAATTGGCTGACCCTTGGTCTATAACCTTCAAGACTTTTTCTGTGCATTTGTGTGTGTGTGTGTGTGTGTGTGTGTACATTTTGAAACAATGCGGTTATTCTATATGCTTTTATAGTTTACCCTTTTTACTGAATATTGTTTATGAGTAACTTCTATTGCATTGTTTATTTATTCCATTGGATTATAATCTATGAACCACTCTGTTGATCTTTTATTTGTATTGTACAAACCCATTAGATGTTACCTGGGAAGAGTAATAATAATAGTAGTAGTAGTAATAGTACTTACTATATGAGTTTGAATTGATTTTAATTGTTTAATGAAATAAAGGTTTATTTTTTTTTCACATAATCTGAATCATGAGCTAGGTAGTAGTCAAGCTGCCCAAGAAAGGCATTGAGGAACCAGGATCTTTCTAGTGTCCTGTTCTGCCATTCTCAGTGTGCAGTTTCATAGAAAGATGGTGACTAAATTCTGTTATTGTTGTATAACAAGTTACCACAAGTCTTAGCAATCTGAAACGACAAATATTAATTATCCTACAACTTCTGTGGGTCATGAATCCAGATACAGCTTAGCTAGTTATCTCTGGCTCAGGGTCTCACAAAGCTGTTGGCTGAGAATTGACTTATTTCAAGACTTGTCTGGGGTAAAGGGAATCTGATTCCAAGCTCCCTCAGGTACTTTTGGCAAGTGACAGACCTGTACTGTCTGTTGCCTGGAGACGTCAATTCCTTGGCATGTTGTTCTCTCCATAGGGCAGCTCGCAACATGTTCGTCAGTTTCTCCCAGAGTATCTGGGGAGAGTAGGAGTAGGTTACAGACTTTTTGTAACCTAATCTGGTAAGTAACATTCCATCACTTCTGCAGTATTCTGTTTGTTAGAAGTGAATCCCTAGGTCCAGCCTACACTCAAGGGGAGGAATTCCAGGAGGATGGGAACACCAGGAGGCAGGGATTATTGAGGGCCTTCTTAGAGGCTGCTTACTATGTGGTTTCATTTAAATGTGGTGGATAGAACTTCAGGCATTAGCCTGGAAGAAAGGGCCAATACCAGCCCTTCCAGTTTATCAATTAGAACTGTGCCATATGGTCACCCCTAGCTGCAAGCCACAAAGTCTGGAAAAGCAAGTTTTTTTGGGTGGGCACATTGCTGCCCAGGTCAAAATCAGGATTTTGTTGATAAGAAAAATTGCAATAATAGACACTAGGTGGGCAACAGAAGGTATTTACTATCCCTGCCTTCTAAGGTGGTTATAAAGGTTTGGTGAGGCAGTCCAGCACTGGCGTGGCTTATTATATCACTCAATTAAACAGGAGCTGGGATTTTTGCTATTACTCCTTGTTGACAAAACAGGATCCCTGTGTGTTGACAGTAAAAGAAGTAGCATAAAAGGAAGAAAAAAAAGACTTTGATTGGGTACATGGATGTACCAGGCATTTTATTTATATGCAGTTTCTGAGTTAATCTTCATCATAAACCTAAGTGGTTATTGTTTACCACACTTTATAGATAAGGAAATGAAGGCCCAATCATATTAACTATGTTGTTTAAGGAGCACTTTCCACTAGTGTGCCTTGAGTGGGTAATAGTTTGTGGAGATACTGATTCCCTTAGTTCTTGAAATGGGCAGATGGGGACATGTAACTGGAGCCCCTGGTCTCTTCATCTGTAACTCTGGGCAGCCTCTTCTGATTACTCCAGTGTGCCTTGCAAATATAATTTTCTGCACACTCCATGATGTGGAAAAGGTTAGAGTGTATAACTCTATCCATGAGTAAGTGTCAGAACTTGAATTTGAATCCAGCTGTGTATCATTCCAGCTGCCTGTCTCCTTTCCACTGTCAGACTCACCAATCTATAGAAGCCTTGAATTTTCCTTAGCCTAAAATAGGAGTTGAAATGCCCTTTCATTTGCTACGAAAATATTACATTTCTTTTCTACCTAATGTCTCTCTTTTAATAGATCTATCACATTTTCTTGAATTATAAAGTGTTTTAAGTTAACATGATTTGTAACTTCACTGTGATCTGAATGGAAACTAACTTGGCCACTAGGTGTCACCTTTTGGTTCCTTCCCCTAGTTGATGTTTGTGGCTTTGTCCTGTGCTATACCCTCTCAGAAGGAACCTAAATTGGATATAAGGAAGATTATACAACAAGGACATCTGAACTGAATGGGACATACACTCTGATTATTCCGGTTATGTTTTCATTCTTTACTTTTCACTCTTGTTCCTCCTGTGCCATAGGCTATTTACATAATAGGTCTAGTCCCTGGAGCCTCAGATGAGTCTTTGATACCTCTTTCTCACTTTTAAAAGTGGGAAACTGGGGGGAAAGAACTTTTGTCCTCATCTAGTA
The DNA here is from genome assembly GCA_004027715.1 of Plecturocebus donacophilus. Lineage (NCBI taxonomy): Eukaryota > Metazoa > Chordata > Mammalia > Primates > Pitheciidae > Plecturocebus > Plecturocebus donacophilus. Next base: position 13,699 of record PVKP010039098.1, read on the forward strand.
TGCTAGGGAATAAAATAATTGTAACATGTTTGCAGATAATTTTAGACATAATTTTTAATACAGTTTATTATCGTGGGAATACTTGTGTTACTAGGCAGATAATGCACTATTAATATTAATTTCCCTATTCTTTAATTTAATAATACAGGCTTTAACTTACATGTATTATCTCCTATAATCCTCATAGGAACCCTACCTAGTTACCATTTTTTCCCCCCTGATTTTAGAGATGAGACAATTGAAGCCTAGAGAGATAGGTTAATTTGCTTCAAGTTTAATAGAGTTTGGTTGCTTTCAGATTTTTTTCTCTCCATTTGGAAGTTGTTAATTCATTATAGTTGTGGGGAGAGTTTTCACTTAAGTCAATATATTTACAAATTCCTATGAAATAATTTAGCAGAAAGTACTTCTGGAACCATGGTTTGGTTTCAAGTGCAGACATCATTTTCTCCAGCTGTCTTGTAGAAGTGAGGAGTAGCTGGAAGTGGGCTCCCTTCAGGAAGGCTACAGGCTCTTTGCAGAATTACAAATTGTATACACTCAGGGATTACTTCCTTTCACTTGCCTACAAATGCAGCACCCATTATCATAGAAACTGCAGGGCATTTGACAGCTCAGGTTCAGACTCAGAGCTTCATAAAATGGAACATTCTTCTCCTTCAATTAGAGGCACACTAAAAAGATGGGAAGGCACCTAGGCCCAAGGTTTTCTTTGAGACTGCTGACTGATGTGTTCTCTTTTATGCAAATTTAGATTCTGCATTAAATTCCAGATCTCTCCGATTGCCTTGAAAAAATAAATCAGCTCGTGCTAGGTTTTCTTTAGTCACGAATAATTTAACTGTGCTCAGTATCTCTAGTTGACTCCCCAGTTGTGGTGGTGATTTCTGCAGACCATAGGAAAATGTATAACAAATGTGAGATGAGAGAGCCTTGTCAGGCAGGGGGCACTTTCTCTGGGAAGTCAGAGCTGGCAGTGAGAGCAGTCCCCAGCACTAACAGGCACACCCACAAGATCTGCCTCCTACACTGTCACTTCTACCTCTTTGTTCACCTTTCCGACTCACTTCCTGCCAGTGATTTGTGACATATTTTGTAGCTGATCAAATGAGCCCCTGACATCTGATTGCTGAGTGCTTCTTGTTTACAGTTGCTTTCCAAGGACACCTAGACAAGATGGAAAGCTTAACGTGCAGTAATTAAATTTGCATCTGCTCTGTGACAGGACTCAAAGGAGTTTTCTTCCCCCCTCACATATGAATCTCACTGTAGAGCTCCTACTATCTTTGACCATACAGCATCTAAAAAAGGCAGGGTATGGACAGGTAAACAAACATTGGTTCAGTCTCCTGCCTGTCATTATAATGATGAATATTAAATAAGATCACTGATATCCCTTTCTTAGTTGGCTTTCTACTCTTCACCTACTTGTTTTGCCAGTTTGATAACTGATTTTTAATATAAGAACTATAGCTTGGAGGTGATTTAAAAAATATTTTTAAAGGAAAACAAATATTGCCAAACAATCTGGATTGGTTTAACACCCTTTGGATTGTACGTTTCTCACAAATGCTTATGAATAATTCAGCAAAGCCAAATACAATCTGCTGGTGGTATCTAGTGTTATTCACACTTGCTAATGAATAATTCCCTTTGGCTTTTATAGGGCAGCTCTAAGGAATGACTTCTGAGACTCAGATGGGTTATTATTGGGCTATTTGTCAGTGTCCTTGGGGCATTGCGAGCCAAAGCCCAACTTGGCTACCCACTGCACATACCTTCTCCAATTCTTCTGGGAAACGTGCAGCTCCCTCTGTCCCAGCTTTTTAGTCCCAGAACGTTGCTATGAAAGAGACTGTAACAGAAGAGGAAATAAAAATAACAGAAGGCAGCTCCACTGTGATTGCATTGGTTCATTTCCTTCACTGTTTCATTCATACAAAGAAATGTTTATTGAGCACCTTAAAATCATTGTGTGTCCACAAAAAGAAGATAGATTTTCATGTGCTGTGTCCTCAAAGAAAGTAGAAAGTGTAGGGTGTATAGGAGAGGAGAGGATGCTCAGGGTCTTTCGTCAAAATGACCAGTTACCATTTTCTCACCATGTTCTCAGGTATGCACTTAAATGCATATTTGCTGTTTGTGGTTTTGGGTGAGGGTTCTGTTGCTTTGGATAAACTTAAGATTTGACTAATCTTGGAACTGCTCATAGAATAAGCCCTATAATGTGATCCCAGGTATGACTAAGTGGCCCTTGTTCATTTCTGTTGCTCTGAAGTCAGGAATGTGGTATGACCTGGCTTTACTAGCCTGGACATTCTGAGGATGGTGAATGTTGATTTATTTATGCCTGAGTGAGTATACACTTTGCCTTAGCAATCATACTGCGTAATGTATAACCCTGAGATCAGTGAGTGCATTCAGCTCTGGGGAGGTTGTTTCTGGCAGCCTGTATCTGTTTCAGTTTTCTCCATGCAACTGCTAGATTTTCCTCCAGAGGAGTGTAATCTTCTGAGCACACTAGAAGAATACAGTTCCCAGCTTCCTTGCAGTTAGGTGGGATCATGTGATTAGTTCTAGCCAATGAAGTGGAAGTGATGGATATCATTTTCTGGTCAAGACATTAAGAGCTAGTGTGCCAGTTGCATTCTTTACCTTTCCCTGCCACAGTGATCTTGGGGACCTTGTGTTTCAGATGGTGGGGTCTCCATTGGGCTGCTCCAGGAATGACTGTGTGGAGTAGAGTCCATCCCCTTTCCCCATTGACATATTGGATGGGTAACTTGAGCAAGACAAAGACCTTTGTTACATTAAGTCCCTGAGATTTGGGGGTTTATTTATTAGTGTAGTGTAGCCTGGACCATTGTCTCTAATACAGAGGGATTAGTACAGGAAGAGCTATGTGTTTGTTCTCTGGGGCCTATTATTCAACATGATTTAGCCAGATCTGCAGAATGTAGTGTTTTTTTTTAATTATTTTTTTAATTGTAAATTGACAAATCATAGTTGTAAATATTTATGGGATGCAAAGTGATGTTATAATATATGAAAACAAAGTGGAATAATATATTTATCATGTCAAATACCTTTCTCGTGTAGATCATTTCTTTTATGGTTAGAACATTTGAAATGAACTCTCAGTGAGTTTGAAATATATGATATGTTATTATTTACTATATTAATCACACTGCAGTGTGTCTTAAAGTAGAAAAAACCTCCCCAAATTACTCCTTCTGTCTAATTGAGGAATATGGTTAGAACATGGTTAGAACATTTGAAATGAATTCTCAGTGATTTTGAAGTGTATAGTATGTTATTATTGACTATATTCATCACACTGTAGTATATCTTAAAGTAGAAAAAACCTCCCAAAATTACTCCTCCTGTTTAATTGAAGCTTTGTACCTTTTGACCATCGTCTCCCCAATCTTCTAGCCTTCCTAGCCTTGGGTACCCACCATTCTATTCTTTGCTTCTTTGAATTCAGTTGTTTTTGATTCCACATACAAGTGAGCATATGCAGTATTTGAGAATATTGCAATATTTGTCTTTCTATGCCTGGCTTATTTCACTTAGCATAATGTTCTCTCATTCCATCCAGTGTTGCTGCAAATGACCAGATTTCTTTCTTTTTAAAGGCTGTGTCTTGTTTATTCATCTGTCGATGGACACTTTGGTTGATTCCATAACTTGGCTATTGTGAATAGTGCTGCAGTGAACATGGGAGTGCAGCCATCTCTTTGACATCTCTTTGAGTTCAAGTATTCTGGGTAAATACCTGGAAGTGAAATTGTTGAATTATATGGTAATTCTGTATTTGGTTTTTTTTTGAGAACTCCAAATTTCTGTACTAATTTATATTCCCACCAACAGATTGCAGGGATTCCCGTTTCTCTACATCCTCACTAAAACTTATTTTTATCTTTTTGACAGTAGCACTTCTGACTGGTGTGAGGGGATATCTCGTTGTGGTTTTAATTTGCATTTCTTTAGTGATTAGTAATGTTGACCATTTTTTTTTTCATATATCTGGTAGCCATTTGTCTTCCTTTAAGAAATGTCTATTCTGGTACCTTGCCTATTTTTTAACTGAGTTATTAAATTTCTAATGTAGAGTTGTTTTTTTTTTTTTGAGACAGAATCTTGCCTTTTTGCCAGGCGCCAGGCTGGAGTGCAGTGGCGCGATCTTGGCTCACTGCAACCTCCCCTTCCCGGGTTCAAGCAATTCTCTTGCCTCAGCCTCCCGAGTAGCTGCACCATAGGTGCACGCCACCACGCCTAGCTAATTTTTGTATTTTTTTTTAGTAGAGATGGGGTTTCATCATGGTCTTGATCTCTTGACCTTGTGATCCGCCCGCCTCGGCCTCCCAAAGTGCTGGGATTACAGGCATAAGCCACTGTGCATGGCCAATGTAGAGTTGTTTGAGTTTAGGTATTAATCATATGTGTAGCTTATAAATATTTTCTCCCAATCTGTAGGTTGTCTTCTCACTTTGTTGATTGTTTCCTTTCTTGTGTAGAAGCTTTTTATTTTGATGTAATCTCTTTTGTCTATTTTTGCTTTTGTTGCCTGTGTTTTTGGGCTCAGATATAAAAATCATTGCTCAGACAGATGTTCTGTAGTTTATCCCCAATGTTGTCTTCTAATAGTTTTATAGTTTTAGGTCTTATGTTTAAGTCTTTAGTCCATTTGAGTTGATTTTAGTATATGGTATGAGATAAGGGTTCAATTTTATTCTTTTGCATATGGACATCCAGTTTTCTCAACACTGTTTATTGAAGAGCCTGTCCTTTCCCCAAAGTATATACTTGACACCTTTGTCAAACCCATATACATGAATGGGTTCATTTTTGGGCTCTATTTTGTTCATTGGTCGATGAGCCTATTTTTCAGTAGTACCATGCTGTTTTAATTACTATTGCTTTGTAGTATGACTGGAAGTAAGGTAGTGTGATGCCTCCAGCTTTATTCCTTTTGCACATGATTGTCTTGGATATTCAGGGTTTTTTCTTGTGTGTGTGGTCCCATATGAATTTTAGAATTACTTTTTCTATTTATATGAAAAACGACATTGGAACGTTGATAGGGATTGAATTGAATATGTAGGCAGCCTTGGATAGTATGGACATTTTAGTGATACTAATTCTTCCAGTCCATGACATGGGATATCATTTACTTAGTTATATCATCTTCAGTATCTTTCATTAATGTTTTACTGTTTTCAGTGTATAGGTCTTTTATCTCCTTGGTATTAAATTTATTCCTAAGTATTTTCTTTTCTTCCTTTTTTTTTTTTTCAAAACTCACTTTTCACAGAACTATTTTTTTCAATGGTTATTTATTTATTTGTTTTAAGACAGAGTCTTGCTCTGTTGCTCAGGCTGGAGTGCAGTGGTGTGATCTTGGCTCACTGCAGCTTCCACCTCCTAGGATCAAGCAATTCTCATGCCTCAGCCTCCTGAGTAGCTGGGACTACAGGTGTGCACCACTATGCCTGGCTAATTTTTTGTATATTTAATAGAGACAGGTATCACCATGTTGGCCAGGCCAGTCTTCAATTCCTGACTTCAGGTGATCCACCCTCTTTGGCCTTCCAAAGTACTGGGATTACAGGTGTGAGCCACTGTGCCTGGCCTATAGCTATTTTATTTTTTTGAGATAGAGTCTTGCTCTGTAGCCCAGGCTGGAGTGCAGTGGCATGATCTCAGCTTTCTGCAGCTTTCGACTCCTGGGTTCCAGTGATTCTCTAGCCTCAGCTTCACTAGTAGCCGGGACTACAGATGTGTGCCACCGTGCCTGGCTAATTTTTTTGTATTTTTAGTAGAAATGAGGTTTCACCATGTGGGCCAGGCTGGTCTTGAACTCCTGACCTCAGTTGTTCGCCTTGGTCTCCCAAAGTGCTGGGATTACAGGTGTGAGCCACCGTGCCTGGCCCTGTAGCTATTTTAAGTGGAATTGTTTTCTTGATTTCTTTTTTATATAATTCACTGTTACCGTATAGAAACACTACTGATTTTTGTGTGTTGATTTTGTATCCTGCAACTTTTTTTTTTTTTTTTTTTTTTTTTAAAGAATGAAAGAAAGAAAGAGGAAGAGATTTTAGAAAAAGAGAGAAAAGGAGAAAGAAAGAAACAGCAAAAGAAAGAAAAAAAGAATGAAAGAGAGAAAGAGGAAGAGATTTTAGAAAAAGAGAGAAAAGGAGAGAGAAAGAATCAGCAAAAGAAAAAAAAAAGGAATGAAAGAGAGAAAGAAAGAGGAAGAGAAAGAGGGAGAGAGAATGGGATTCTTGTTTTATTGCCCAGGCTAGAATACAGTCTAAAAATCAGTATTAAAAACCTCTTTTATGCCAATAATTGTGCTTAACAATGGAGACAGGAAGGAATAGGGGATGAAAATAACAAATAAGCAGCCAACCAATATTTTATTTAAATCTGTGAAATGCTATGCAATTGCTGAGGAGTGATTTACTTCCAGTTATGTGGTCACTTTTAAAATAGGTATACTGTGATATTGAGAAAAATGTATGTTTTGTGGATTTGAGGGAGAAGAGTTCTGTAAATATTTGTTAAGTCTAGTTGTGCCAGGTCTGAGTTCAAGTCCTGGATATCCTTGTTGATTTTCTATCTCGTTGATCTATGTAATATTGACAGTGTAGTGTTAAAGTCTCCCACTATTATTGTGTGGGAGTCTAAGTCTCTTTGT
>PVKP010039099.1:0-20410 GCA_004027715.1 Plecturocebus donacophilus
CAGTCCCGTTTACTCCGCACCAAGAGCTGCCGAGCCGAGGCGCCGGCAAAAAAGCCGCGTCAGCCAAAAGGGTCGCGCTGGCGACCCGTGGGGCTCCTCCGCTGGGAATGTCCTGGCCCGTGGGCAGCAAAAATGTATCGGTAAGTGTGGCGTCCACTGACTCTCTGCGCCTTCACTGGGAGCCGCAATCCCGAGCTGCTAGTGATCGGCCATCTTCCACAATTAATCTTTCTTTACTGAATCAACATTAATTTTCCTCTCTAGTGAATAATTCCCATCAGCATACAAATAATGATGGGAATTTCTCAACTTAAAAAAAGCACACAAAAAGAAAAAAAAAACTTAAAAGCATCACCTCTAGTCATTGTCTCTTCTTTCTTACCTTCCATTCATTCTTCAACCTTCTCTAATCAGTTTCTGACCTCACTACGAGGCTGAAATTGCTCTAGCTAAGGACACTTAATGCCTTCCACATTGCCAAATCCAATGATCATTTCTCTGTTCTCATCATATCTGAGCAGACCGAAAAATTTAACACAAGTGAACATTTATATTCTTCTTCATAATGCTCTCTTCTTTTGGCTTCCACAACACAATATTTCTGACTTTTCTCCTACATCACTGGCTCTCTGCTGACTTCTCCCCCTCCTCACCTCTAAATATACAATGCCTCAATTCCAGAACACCCTCTCTTCCTTCTCTTTGTCAACTCTGCCATATATGGCGTTAATACTGACACCTCCCATATCTGCAACTCCAGGTCTAATCTCTCCTCAGCAAACACTAGATGTGACTATTCAACTGTCTCTTTGGATATCCAGTAGGCATTTCAAATTTAACAAGTCCCAGAAAAAAACATCTGATTTCCTTCCCTAAAACATGCACTTTCCCCAGTCTACCATTTTCCTCTCTTACTCTCACCATCCTCCCACTACTTCCTCCAAACTCCCATACCCAGTCCTTCAGCAAACCCAACAGATCTCCAAAATAAGTCCCAAACCAACCACTTCTTGCCTTGACTAGAAAGAATCACCCATTCTAAGTCACCATAATCTTTTATTTAGACAAACATGAGAGTTGCCTAACTGGTACCCCTGCTTCCACTTTTGGCCTTCCTACAATCCATTCTCCATCAGGGAGTGTGATATTTGAAGCATATTCTTTAGGTTACTCACTCACTCCCCTCCTCCAATATCACACCATTTCACTTAGAATAAAATTATCTTTCCATACCACAGTCTAAACAGCCCCACTCAATGGTCTCTCTTATCTCTTCTCCTTCCATTCCCCTAACCCTGGGCAGTATTTACTTTTTTTCATTCACCAATTCTGCCACATCATGTTTAAGTTTAGGGCTTCTGTCTGGAATGCTACATTCCTAGAGACAGATCTTTACATGGCTAGTGCCTTATCATTCAGGCTCAGCCTAAATATCACTAACTCAGAGAAATCTTCCTCAACTATTCTACCTAAAGCACATAGTTCTGCTACCATATTCTATTTCTCCATTTTGTTTCTTTGACAGCATTGATAATTACTTAAACTTCTGTTCATTGTTACTTCAGTGTTTATTTTTTGGTTCCCCCATTCTTAAGGCCTGAGAACTTATTGGTCTTCAAGATCTTAAACAGTGACTGCCAAACAGTAGACAGCTGAGAAATATTTGTTGAAGGAATATTAAATAACCCAGAAAGTCTAGTTTTGAAGTTCTTTGATACTCATAGCTCAAAGGACATACACAATTATGGATGCTGAAATCAGTACACCAATTCCCTTAAGCAATCAGTTGGCATGTGGGAAAGAGCATTACCCCAAGAACCATAAAACAAATATTCCTGTCTTATTCTGCTACTAAGTGGCTATATGTCTTCAGAAAAATCACAGAATCACAGCTTTCCTGACGAAGGTCTGGACTAGATAAACTCAAGTATCTTTCTGCTTATCAACTTTAAAGGCCATTTAAACCAATATATTTTAGAGAAGTCTATCAGAAACCTAAGAAGCACCTATAAAAAAAACTCAGTAAACAAATAATCTATAAAAATTAAAATAAACAAACCAATGGAATAGTACCAGTAAGATACTTATTAAATCTGTCACTGAAAGATTTTTTAAAAAATAAAGTTATCACTTAAACAGAATAAACAAATTTATGTTCATCTCAAGTCAGAATTGAGGAATCTAACCTTTTAAATGATCCCCAAATTGCCTAAAACGGGTTGGTCCTTACAAATAAGAAAAATAAATCTGAACCTGTATTCATCTACTTTCCTCCTCCTCCAAAGACTAGTTGTTCCTCTTCTCATCCGAAGCTCATCCACTTACCTGTGCTCTCTCTCTACTTCATTCCCTCTTACTCCCTACAGGACACTGTCTAGCTATTGTATTTTCATCACTTTCAACCTTCTTGTCTTTCAGCCACTCCTTTTTCTTTGACATCTCCCTTCTGCATAAATTTAGACTTTTTTTTTTAACCAAAAGGTCACCATATAGGACCTCAAATATAAAAAACTTGGAATTAGATCATAATATTTCTCTACTTAATAAATATTCTCCATAATAAATATGCTTTATATCTAATGGGAGAATTTGAAACACTAAATAACTGCCCTTTAACATGTTTCTGCTTCATTCACATAAGTGCAGTTTGCGAAAACAATACTATATAAATTTAAACATATTCTACTTCCCTCTCCTTCTTAAGACAATGAGGTTATTTTATCTGAAGAATCCAACAAACCTGACATTATCAGATATTTATTTAGAATAAAGAAAACTTAGGTTATATGTAATATGAAAAAATGTACTGAGCATCATTTCCTTAAAAAGCAGTTATCATAATCCATATTTCTTAAATATCTACCACTGACTGAAATTCAAACAAACCTTGTTGAAAGTTAATTCACCGAATCAATGTTCAGCTCAACAATCAATTGTACAAATACGTTAAATCAGCTACTGTAACTCCAAACTATAGTAGTAATTAATTGGCCCTTTATAAACAACATAATAAAAAATGAAGTAATGGTTACAGATATAGTAAGAATAATGTTGTACGTATTATACCTCTAAGCATAAAGAGAATATGTTAAGAGCCACACTACACAAAAAGACAAAAGTGAAGAAGTCTGGAAGATTGTACTTGCTGGTGTGTGATATCTGTTCAGGGCTTCAGGGGCTCATGAACTCTGGCCAGTTCTGGTATATAACTGAGCATGTGCCTTGGACCAAAAAAAAAAAATCTATTGCCAAGTTTCTTGAAAACTTATTCTTTATCTCTGCTTTCAAGTGTTCCCTTCAATTCACAGCCTAAACCTGCAACTTGCCTTCTCATCCTACTTTTCTACTTCTTGTTTAAAACCTTGAAGCACACTAACAGGCTGGGTGCAGTGGCTCGCGCCTATAATCCCAACACTTTGGGAGGCAAAGTGTTTGTCCAAGGTGGGCAAACTGCTTGAGCTCAGGGGTTCAAAACCAGCGTTGACAACATGGTGAAACCCCATCTCTACTAAAAATACAAAAAATTAGCCATGTGTGGTGGTGCATGCCTGCAGTCCCAGCTACTTGGGAGGCTGAGGTGTGAGGATTGCTTGAGCCTAGGGGCAAAGGTTGCAGTAAGCTGAGACTGTGCCACTGCACTCCAGCCTAGGCAAAAGAGCAAGACCTTGTCTCAATAAAAAAAAAAAAAAGAACACTAATGATATTAAGTGCCCAAATCATATCACTGCTTTCCAATCCCACCTTATTTGACCCTTCTTCATTATTTGACAACACTAACCCTTGCTCAATTCAGGTACCCTTTATGACAGTTTTTCTTATACTCCCTTTTTTGGGCTTTTTAGCCACTAACCACATCTTAAACGTGAGAAAACTTTTGGTATCTACAGACCACTTAATTCATCCTAGAGATGAAGGACAAATTCTAGTGTTCTTTTTTTTTTAATGTTGTCATTATAAAACAATAAAAATATACTAAGAAACAAATGAGTTTCTCAGCACTGTTTGATGGTATGATTTGCAAACATTCTCAACTTATCTATAGCCAATTTAATGACAGCCAACCTTACGGAGAATCAGGTTCTGAACCTGCAGTAAATATGGCAGGTTACTGTTCAACATCCATTTCAACCTCCTTCAGTGTATGTCTTCCTGTACTGCAAAGAAGAGTAAGTTAAAAAATAAATTTCCCAGGTCTCTTGCAGCTAGAGTTGTACTTGTGATTTAAGTTCCACCAAATGCACTCGCTAAATTTTAAGGACAAAAGAGAAGGGAGGTTGAATTTGGGTTGCTTCTACTAGCAAACACTGTCATGGACATGTTCATGTTCCACAGCAGTATTTGCAGAAGTCCTAGTGTTCAGTCACAGGTTTCAAGAATATTAAGAAAGGCACAAGGCATCCATTTTGCAGTACATTCTGTGGTATGCAGGGCTAGGTTCTAGGGCCAGCAATAATGACAACAGCTTACTGATAAAGATGGCTGCTTACTAATGACTATTTCCTAATAGTAGCAGACTCCTGATCACGGCAGAGATGGCAAGATTCTAAGACAGCATCTAAAAATTATTGTTTCACAATTCTGAAAAAGCCTTTTTGATCCTAAAAGAGGCAATAACTCTCTTGGTGGCCCAGGTGCAACGTGGCTTTTTACAGATCTAGAGTTTGTTTCTTCAGTCTTGCCAACAATTTTATAAGCCACTTAAAATCTTTTATTAAATCTCTTTCTGCTTAAACTAGAGTTGATTCCGTAACCTAATCTCAGTTCCTTTTCTAACCTTTGCTTCCAACAAATTAGAAAATCCCACCTCAAGTTACTGGTCATCAGAATTGGGTAATCTGCCAGCTACACATGGCTATTCTGGATCAAACATGGACTCAGAAATTATGAAGCAATTTTTCACTGAAAATTATTTTCGTTGTTCCATCAGATAGTGAGTTAGATAGCAGCACACTTAAAAGGGGGAATCCTTTAACTTGGGAAATGGATCTTAACTCTATGTATAGTTGCAGCTACCTTCACAAAATATTTCATCTTCAACTATAGCATTTGGATATATTTTTTAAATTATATTCAATAATACAGTATCATGTTTTCATGAATTTGGAGTGCCAAATTCTTTTCTTTTCTGAGATAGAGACTCGCTCTGTCGCCCAGGCTGGGGTGCAGTGGCATAATCATGGCTCACTGCAGCCTCGCCTTGCTGGACTCATGTGATTCTCTCACCTCAGTCTCCCGAGTAGCTGGGACTACAGATGCACAACACCACATCCGACTAATTTGCTTTGTATTTTATGTAGAGACAGGGTTTTGCCATGTTGCCCAGGCTGGTCTTGAACTCCTGGGTTCAAGAGATCTGTCTGCCTTGGCCTTCCAAAGAGCTGGGATTATATGCATGAGCTACCATGCCCAGCTGGGAGTGCCAAATTCTTAACATTCAAATGACGTGCACCATTTTGGATGCCTCCATTTTATTCTTAAATTCACAAGTCATAGTTTGACCTTAAATCAGTAAGAATAAAGTGTTCAAGACATTCAATATATTGCTAAGATATGACACAAGCAAGTCTGGTGAAACAATAAAAACGTTTTTTACTTGCACTTGGATGAGGGGAAGAAATGTTTTTATAGTTCATCCCTCATTTCAAAAATTCTGTGCATGCAGGATACTACAATATGCAAAAGCAGACATTCGTTCTACAAAGGCAGATACATTGTTCCTACAGCAAACAGTATAGTTTTGATTGTATGTACTACTGTCACTATTTCCTTCAACAATGAATCAAGATCAGGAGGTATATCAATGACAACCAACTGTTCCTCTATGAAGAAAGGAAGTTGACATTCAAGCACAGTTTATTTTATTCTGTAACAACATCTGTTCTTGTTGAATTCATAACTGGTACTCCTTAAGCGCTTTTCCAGCGTACATTATGACTTACAACATGACTGTTAACTAATTTTTTAAAGTCTCCTTTCCTAAAGGGTGGATTTTCAAAGACAGAATAATCTTCCACTGGGCATTTCTTCTCTTTCACAAATGTACTGCAAGTATGCTAAGAACACCTTCACACAAAACATCAATGATTTTGTCCAAACATAAAATTAAACATCCTCTTGCCCACATGTGATAGTAATTGTTTTTCTACATCATACATATCTTATAATATCATACATATCTCAAATAAAATGCTATGTTTAGCTTTGATACTCAACCTTCACATTGTTGCTAGTTACCTTTCTAATACATAAACACACACACACACACACACACACACACACACACACCCCCCTATGTATAAACAAATATAAATAAAACATCCCTTGCTCAGAAGTCTTCAATGGCTCACAGTATCTACCACTGTCCACTTTGCAGGACAAAATCTAAAATTCCTTAGTCTGGTACAAAAACCCTCCAACCCTCCATGATCAGGTGCTAGCTACTATGTGTTCAGCCTCACCTAGTTAATCTTTACCCCCACAAATTATGCTGTAGCAGTACTATACTCTTGGTTCCTTAAACACACTGTTCTCTCATGCCTCTGTATACCTGCAGCGCTATTTTCTTTGTATGAAATGCCCTACCTGTTTTTCTCTCCAAAGAGCTCTGCTTAAGGGCATCTTTGAAAGTCTTCCCTCAATTCCTAGGTAGTCATGTCACTCTTTCCCATGAGTTCCTATAGTACCTTGTATGTATTTCTACTACAGTGATCATATTGTTTTGTACTTGTTGCATTTCATTCAACAAATATTTACCAAGTGCCTAAACACACGAGGCACTGTTCTAAGTGCTGGGGATATAAGAGTGAATAAACCAGGTCTGTACCCATACGAAACTGTTGTACAATCTATATAGGGATGACAAATACCACAAACTCTTAAATAAGCACATAGTATTTACTGCCATGGAAGAAATATTTATTGCTATTCCAGAAAACAAAGCAGGGTAGGAGAGTTAGGGAATGGCAGGCCCAGAGGGTAGAGACATGGAGGAGATAAATGTTATTTTATATAGGGAAGCAGGGAAGGCCTTACAAGTAAAATATTTAAGCAGATACCTGAAAGAAGTCATTGAGGGTACAAGCCATACAGGTATCTGGGGAAGGAGACGGACAGGCAGAAAGAATAAAATGTGCAAAGGCCCTGAGACAGGATAGTTTGGCACACTGGAGGAATAGCAAGGAGGGTAGTATGGCAACAAAGCAATAAGCAAAGTGGGGAGAGAAAGGAGATAGCAAGAGACAGAGTAAGGGTATGGAGGAGGCAGGCTAAATACGGTCTTACAGGCACTGGAAAGTCTTACGCTTTTTTTGTGTGAGATGGTAAGCTTTTGAAGGCTTTTGAGCATAAAAATGGCATGATCTAACTTTTGTTTTAGAATCAATGCAGAAGGAAAAGGGTAGAAACAGGTAACTAGATAGGAGGCTACTGCAGTAATCTCAATTAGCAAAAACCTGCAGGTTGGGGGAGGGGCAGAGCAGACATACATCTGGAGATAATGCGTCTTTTGGACATGTATTTTGAAGATGAAGTCAACAGGATGTATTGATATTTTGCATGTAGGATGTGAGAAATAGAAGACTCAAGAATGACTTCTAAAAGTTTTAGTCTGAGCAGCTAGATGAATACAGATGTCATTTCTAGAGACAGAGTTAGCTTCCTCTTGTTGGGGAGCAAGTTCAAGAGACTGTATTGAATATTAAATCTGAGATGCCTTATACATCCAAGTGCAGAAAATTTGCCCAAGGACAAAGGGTCCTGGATAGAGATAAAATTTGGGAATCATGAGTAAGTACATAAAATTTACAAAACCATGAGACAATACAAAATCACAATGGGAGCGAATATAGAAAAGAAATTTGAAGACTGAGCCTCAGGGCTCTCTAATGTTTTGAGATGGTAAAGATGAGACACAATCAAGCAAAGGCAGTTTGGTTGTCTCTTCACTGAACTTCTTGAGGGAAGGGACCATTTCTTAGCACCATTCTTAGCATATAATATACAATAAAACAGCTGCTGAATAAGTATCAGTGTGTGTGTATATAACTTTGGCATGGGCAAAGAAGAGATTCCAATACCACATCACAAACCATAAAATTGTATGTAAGCTTCTTTTTTCCATTTCACGTAAGTTGACCTATGTCAACCACTCCAAAGGTTTTTTAAAAAAGTCTCCTATATACAGTTACCAAAAGCACTTAAAGAATCTCTATAGTATTAATACAGAGATGTTCTGAAAATAAACAAACCAGTGCTGAAGTTCACACATTCAAGTATTTACTGAGTGCCCACTAAGCTGCTCAAAATAGACAAAAGTCTGTGTCCTTTTAGGCTAACACATACGGAGAGGGTGAAAACAAGTAAGATAAATAAGTAAAAATATATGGCCTAATACTACTAAGTATTAAGCATTAAGAGGCACCACAAGAAGTGAGGTAACTCAAGGAAAGCTTCATTGAGAAAGTAATGTCTGCATAAATACCTGAAAAAACAGGAGCGATGAGAAGAACTGCCTTTATTACACATAACCTTTTAACGAATCTCAAATTTACTCCCCTTCAGAGTGTATCAGATTGCTGCAGGTGTATGAAGAAACAAAAATAAAAAAGGAGGGGGAAATGTCAAGAACTACTGAAAAGAAGAAAGTTATGTAGCTGTTATTTCCCTCCTTAGGGGCTCCTTAGTTGTCATCTTGAGAACATCACTGGAAAATTATACATTTGTGATATTATTCAGACAGAGAATAAGAAATGATACCAATAGGCATACAGTAACTGCTGGAATATCTACCAGTAAAGTAGAGTTTTCCAGTGCATAAATTAACATGGTGAGATAACTCAGTTGTCAAGCAATTTTCCTCACTCCTGGTAAATAATTTGTATCTGTAAAATAATCCAAGATTCTATAATCTCACTTACTTGGTAATCTTTTTTTTTTGTATATATGAGAGATTTAACGAAGATATTGAGAATACAGGGAGATTTCCTATACCAGAAATGGAAATAATTTATATTAGACATTTTTTATCAAAAATAGTTTGGCCACTTTGGCCCACTGAACCTACAAAAGTAAGGTGAATACAATTTAGGGGGTTGCATTACAATCCACTGGGCTCAAGAACACAATATTAGAACTTTTGCTAATATTTATTTTCTTATCTTTTTTGATTTTTGTTGTTATTAAGATAGGGTCTTGCTTTGTTAATCTTTGAAAAATCAACACATTAAATAATTCCTACCAGAAATCTGGTTCTGCCTAAGAACAAGGCACTATGATAAAATGAGGTAGTACCAGTGAGCAAGCACTTCAGTGAGCACAGGACTCTTAAGAATCTGACACAGTTTGGGTGGCTATCCTAGACTCAGTGAAGCAAAGAACCGGTTTTTGTTTTGTTTTGTGGCTATAAAACCTGAACAATATGTAAGTACAATTACATATAAATAAGACAATGGCTAGTGGCATGACAAAGTCAAAGTAAAGGCATAAATTCCACTGCAACTCCTCAGTGGTAAAGTCTACTACAGAACATAATCAGGGGCCAGTTGTTGTAGAAAAGTCCTGTGCACAATAACTATCATACAGTTATCTATACTGCTATCATATTAATCACTTCTGACTGAGGCTTAGTTTAGAACAAGAAGTTAGGAAACGACTGTACATGAAAAGGCAAGTTTCACAAGGTATTGCCAGGAAGCGTCTATGGGTTATACAGATACGTCACCAAGTTGCGGGCAGGATCTTCCTGCGGTTTGCCTTCCCCACTTCCGGTTTCAGTTTTAAATGTGTGCTGATCTCTAAACTCCCTACAGTCCCCTTCCTGAAGTGGCAAACCAAACTGTAAGAATCTCTTCTGGGCTAAGCCAATGGTACTTATAGCTACATGAAGCTTAGCAAGGCTACTAAGGTGACCGAGAGAGCCTGGTATGGCAAATAAAAGGAAGGCACAAAGTGAGGAGCTGGCAGAACTCAGGGCTACATGGACAGGCTATATATGGGATATGGCTGTTATTTCTGGTAACAGCACCCAGGGAGCCAAAATGGGACTCGTATCGATCTTGCATTACCAAAAAAAAAAAAAAAAAGGCGCCTAGACACATGAAGAAGTTGCATGCATGAGCATATAAAGGTGTGTATGTGTATACGTGTGTGTACGCATATTCAAGAACCACTCAAAAGTACATACAAACCCACATAAGCAGTCAGACAGCTGAAAGAATTATATTCGTGAACCCCCAAAACAGGCCCGAAGATAAATTCTTAGAGCATTCAAACATTATAATTTTATTGGATATGCATTGCATTAGACCACACCCAATTTAAGAATAATGATCAACTTCTTGACAATATAAACGTACTCATCAATTCCTTCCAATATATTATCTGACAGGCAGCTTGGTAGAGAAAGGGATGTGGGCTTTGGTAACATAAAGACTTTATGAAAACTTGGCTCTGCTCCCTTACAGTCCTGAGCAAATAACCTCTGTTTGCTGCTGCTTCTCTAAAATAGAAATAACAATCTTCTTCATGAAATTGGATTACAAGAAATACTTTGCTAAGTATTTTAACACAGCACCTGGAAACCAGTAATTACTCAATAAACACTAGTTCATCCCATCTACGAAGAGTATTTTATATAAAACTGTACAAATTCAAAACTAAAATGTTCTGCATCACTCACATAAATGTCATATTTTAAAGGATCAAAATTGTTCAGAACCTTTTTGTCACATTTCTCTGAAATAATGTATTAAAAATTTAAAAAGTTTTTCTAACATAAATGATTAGTAAAACAAGCAAAGTATATAAGAATTTGCTGTATTATTCTTATTTTTTTTTTCCTTTTTTTCTTTTTTTGAGACAGGGTCTCACTTTGTTGCCCAGGCTAGAGTGCAGTAGTGTGATCTTGGCTAACTGCAGCCTCACCCTCCTGGGCTCAAGTGATCCTCTGGCCTGAGCATTCCAAAAATTAATAGCTAGGGCTAAAGACACATACCACCATTTTTTTTTTTTTTTTTTTTTTTTTAAAGAAATGAGGTTTTGCCATGTTGCGCAGGCTGGTTGCAAACTCCTGAGCTCAAGCGATCCACCCCCCTCAGCCTATTCTTACAACTTTTAAGTTTGAAATTATATCAAAAGTTACAAAATAAAACTTAACAGAAAAGTTGACTTTTTATATGCACTCAAAATGTTACAAAACCTAACATTTGGTTACTCTTGTTTTTGAAGAAAGGACAGTCTTCCAAAGTAGAACAAGAGAGACTGGCAAAGCTTAAGATTAATACTGTATTGAGTTCATTTTATAGACTTTCGATAATGTAATATACTCCCTATAGGAAATTAAACCATTACAGGTAAGGCTAACTCCCTTTATCCACCACTGAGGCAATCACTATTGTCTGTACAACTGTTCAGACCTCTTTTCATGCATTTAACCATCTACATGCAGAAAAGGTAAAATATTTTGCAGTTAAAAAAATACATATGATACTACACATATTACTCTAACAACTTGCTGTTTTTACCCAACAAGACATCCTGGAGCTCTTTCCTTTCATAACACAGATATATCTCATTCTTTTTAGTTGCTACAGAGTATGTGTATGAACATATTATCTATTTTCCTACCAATGTACATCTAAGTCATCTCCAATTATTCTGTTTTACCAACAAGGCCACATCAAACATCTTTGCATATACCTCTTCTGTAAATATATAAGTGCTGATGTAGGGCAAATATGCTTGGAGTATAGACATATACATTTTTAATAGACATAGCCAAAATGTTCTCCAACATTGCTTTACCAATTTAAACTCACAGCAACAGTGAGGAAAATATTTATTTTCCTAAACCCTCACCAAAGACTGAGATAAACTTACCTTTTTGGTAAATCGATGATATTTTAAAATTTTATTTCTCTGATTTTTACTTAACCAATATTTTCATATTGACTGGACATTTGTATTTCCTTTCCTGTGAAATGCCTGTTTATATCCTCTATTTTTCTAATGGCCTTTTGTTTTTAAGTCTATATGAATTATTTACATAATCTGGACATAATAAATAGAGAGGTATAATAGCATAGTAGGTTAAGAGTTAACAGGATGAACTCTAGCGCCAATTTGCCCAGTCTAATTGGCAGCTCCACATTCACTAGCCATTTAACCTTGGTCAATTTACTTAGCTTAGCTATTGTGTATCTGTTTCCCCATCATGTGTAAAATGGGGATAATAATGGTATTTTTAGAGTTACTGCAAGGATTAAACTAGTTAATATGCATAAAGTGCTTTAAAACAGTGCCTGGCAAAGAATTAAGTGTTACACACGTTTTCTTTGTCTGAAGGAGACACTGCAAATATTTTCTCCAAAACTACTGTCTTTTAACTTTTGTTTGTAAGTCTTCGCTTACCTTTCCTCAAGCAGTTCTTTCGCAATTTCTCGACCATCAGACATTATATAAGTAGATGAAACTAACAACTGACTGCCCTGACTGGATCTCACAATCAACTTAAGAATAAATTCAGGCATCAGTCAAAGTGTATAGATTTTTTAAATCTTTGCAGATTTTAAAATAATAGCTTACTTCCTTACAGTATAAAGCATGCCTACAACCAACAAGACTGATAACTCACCAGAAAAAAAAGGACACAAGAAATAGACAAGTTCACATAACACACCAAAACACTGGGAAAAAACCAGCTCTTAAAAATATGAAGAGATTCTACAGCTTGATTTCAAGCCTAACAAAAATTTTAAATTTAAAAATTAAGGCCAGGTGTGGTGACTTACACCTGTACTCCCAGCATTTTGGGAGGCCAAGGCAGGAGGATCACGAAGTCAGGAGATCGAGACCATCCTGGCCCAAATGGTGAAACCCCATCTCTACTAAAAATACAAAAATTAGCTGGGTGTGGTGCCATGTGCCTGTAATCCCAGCTACTTGGGAGGCTGAGGCAGGAGAATCACTTGAACCAGAGAGTAGGAGGCTACAGTGAGCCAAGATTGCACCATTGCACTCCAGCCTGGTGACAGAGCGAGACTCCGTCTAAAAAAAGAGATCCTCACTCTCATTTAAAAGTGCAAATTGGCCAGGTGCAGTAGCTCACACCTATAATCCCAGCACTTTGGGAGGCCGAGGCAGGTGAACCACCTATGGTCAGGAGTTCAAGACCAGCCTGACCAACAAGGTGAAATTCTGTCTGCATTAAAAATACAAAAATTAGCCAGGTGTGGTAAAAGGTGCCTGTCATCCCAGCTACTCGGGAGGCTGAGACAGGAGAATCACTTGAACCTGGGAGGTGGAGGCTGCAGTAAGCTGAGATAGTGCCATTGCACTCCAGCCTCCAGTGTGGACGATGGAGCGAGACAACATCTCAAAAAAAAAAAAAAAAGTACAAATTAGATGTTCCTTTTTATTTCACAGACCAGTAAAGATCAAGAAGTTTTAAAATACACCCTATGTGGGTATAAAGAAATCGGCATTCATACATTGCTAGTGAGAGTTTAAATTGCTATAGTTTAGCACTGTCTTTCCAAAATAAAAATGCACATACCCTTCAATTCATCAATTTAACATTGAGAAATATATCCTACAGATAGACATTCATATTAAAAATGACATGCTTACAATGTTAGTCACTGCAGTAATGTTTGCAATAGCAATGACTGTTAAAAACCTAAGGGTCAACTAATAGGGGACTGGCTAAACAAACTGTGGTACAGCCAGATGATGAAATATTATGCAGTTTAAAAAATAAGGCAGCTCTCTCTATATCTGAATGTGAAAAATCTTCAAGCTATGTTGTTAAGTGTAAAAAGCAAGACACAGAAAAATGTATGTATTTTGCTACAATTTTTATGTTGCTGGAAAGAATGTATTACTGCACATACATTATGTTTGTGAATGCTTAATTTCTCAAAGAACACACAACAAAAAGGATATAAAAAATTGGTAATGCTTGCTTCTGGGGAGGGAATGGCTAGAAGATAATGAAAGGAAGGAATACTTTTCAATGTATATGCTGTTTTGTTCCCTTCTGAATTTTGTACCAAGTGTTTGTATTATCTAATCAAATAGAATACAACATGTGTCTGTCTGTATGTGTGTGCCTGTGTGTATGCAAACAGACTAAAACCTAACTGTAACTACACCAAACTTTTCACCGGTACCTTTTAAATGGTAGCACATCATTTAGGTAGGGTTTGTGGCTAATCTATTTGTGACAAAAGCAGAAATTCACCATCCTAGCTGTCCAACATCACCCCTTATGGAACTTTTGAAACCCAGAAATTAGGTCTGGGGTAGAGCCTAGGCATCAGGATTTTTTTAGTTCACAGGTGTTGGTGACAGCGAGTCAGGACTGGGAACAGCTGAGGCAGACCATGGCACAAATAAGTAAACATCCAGGTTCAATTTCAACTTCCACCTAGGTCATAACCATAGCTTCATCACTAATCCTATCCACTTCACAAAGTTCTTAAGAAGGAACAGGTGAGAGTGTGTAGATGGCACAGTGAAAATCTTATTGCCACCTCTCAATATATGACCAGATAAGTAGTATAATCTCTGTGTATTAAATGTAGTACACTTACAACATTCTTAGTAATAAGTTAATCTCATATAGCATTCTAGAAAGAACTTTGACAAGAGTGGACTAGTGCCCAACAGAGCATAAACTTTGAGACACTCGGTGTCTCTGAATGCTGGATTCTTCATTTGTAATATGAAGGGAAGGAACCTTTATTTTTTCTACCTTCATGTTCTCTAACTTCCAGCTTTACATTTCTATAATTGTCTAAGAATCCAGACGTCTAAAAACAACTATTGCTTAGTATAGACTTAAGGAAAAAATAGGATCTTTTCATCCAATTCACAGTTTAGGCCCATTTCAGTCCAGTGGGTTAGTGTCTCTTAACAGACCCTCAGATATGTATTATGTACTGCTGAATTAATGGTCACAGAAAAAAATTTAGAATGCAAACACTTATATCTAAAACATCTTAAATATTTTTTAAAAATTTAAAAACAAAAATTTTTTAATAGTGAATCATGTAAAACAAGTGTACTAAATACATTTAAACATTAAAATAAAGCGTCTGATGTACTGTCTTAAGGCAAATGGTTCAAGTTAAAAAGCAATAATCAAAATAGTAGAAGGGGTGTTAAAGACCACATCCAAACCTCTCATTTTACAAGTAAGGAAACAGGGGCTCAGCAAGGTGAAAGAATTTGCCCAAAGTCATTCTGTCATTAATGACAGAAAAACAAATTTGTCATTTATAGTTCTCTGTATGTGTATTGATACAACCTTTTAATGTTTATCACTTTAGATCTAGAGGGATTTTTGATGACTAAAATGACATACAAAGCTAAAGAGATGCCATAAAAATGTCTTATTACACATAAAAAGCTTAACTTACATGAATATATAACTACCCAACAAAATTTTGTTTGCAGTTCTCAAAAGAGAATAGAACTTTATTAGTAGTGAAAACATGTAATCTGATATTATTGTCAAATAATTTCATAAAGCACATTAACAAGGAAATAGGATTAGCAGCTACAATTAAAGGATAAAACGATGGTTTTATTCTGGCTCTATTAGTCACTTAAGGGTCTATTTAAAGAGTTCTAAGTTTTAAAAAAACAACTCTATGAACCCATTGAGGTTTACCTCCTGTCTTCCGCAGAGCAAATGATTAGCAGACTGCTCTGTGAACTTTTACAAAGAACGCTTTTCTCCTCCGTTTCTATCCATCAGAAAGATGGATTCTTCCTCCATCCTAAATAACTTATCATCTCATTTCAAATATCTGATAAAAATGAACTCTTAGCATGAATATACCCTTTTTAATCTCTTCCACTCAACTCTACTGGATAGTCAATAAAATGTTTTGATTTATACTTCACAGAATTAAATAGATGGTTTTATTCAAACCTGTCATGTCAAATTAAAACACTTAATGTGTAAAATGTGATTATGAGATTTTCTTTTCCAAGCTCCAGGACCAATTAGTAACAATATTGAAATGCCCTAATAATAAGCAATCAGAGCATTAAGAAAAGTGTAATCTTCTTCCTAATGAGGCAACTTTGGCATCAATTCAAAACTAAGCTTAGTGGGCACTGTGATTTTGAAAGGGATGAACTTCCTGATACAGACCCATGCAGTTTATCTTAATACTAACATCTTCTAGTTTTTTTAGGTATATAATTTATAAAATACTTTCATATCTAGTAATTATCTGCAGGATAACATTGTGAAGTAGGGCATTTCCTAAAGGCCTATTCTGTTCTAGGCACTGTACTTACACTGGGATGATTTTTAAAAAATGAACAAGAATGAATTCTATCTTTAAAGAGCTCACAATCTAACAGAGAAATGAACAAATGATTTCTATGAAATGAGCTATAATAAATAAGGAAATAAACAAGGAATTGTGATTCCCTAGCAGCAGAAAGGCCTAACATCCTCTGGCCAGAGATGGGGCTGGAAATGTCTTAGAAGGTTTTGGGAAGGAGATCACATAGTGCAGGCTTTTGAAGGATAGCAGGAGCTTCCTGACATAAATATGGGGTGGGGTAAAGAAGAAAGACAATCCCAGGCAGAGGGAACATGTATACAGTGGATAGTGGGAAAGTACTACGCCCATTTAAAAGATGAGGAAGGTAAGCTCCAAGGTAAGTGAGCTACCTAACACCACGTGAAGATTAATTTAACAACGTATAAAGAATATAGGTCTTCAGATTTTAATCAGCTTTGTACACCTGGAAATGCAGTACATGTTAGACAAGAACATCAGATAAAGATTAGTTTTTATCTCCTATTTACTCCTTCCTAAGAGATGGTCCGAGCATGACCCAGATCCTGGGGAATGAGAAAGAGTGGGCAGAGATAAGGAGGGGCACAGTGGGGAGGGGGAGGGAGGCTTATTTAAACCGCCTGGCAATCCTGTGAGGTAGGTGTGTTTACTATCCCCATTTTATATATGAGAATATGGAGGGCCGAAGATATTAACAAAAGTTGGAAATTAAGTGAAGATTCAAACCCAGGTGACTAATTTCATCAGGCCTCTAACCTCAAGCACTTAACCATACCCTATAGAGCCTCCCTACTCTGCCAAACAAGCCTAGGCCATTCTTGGTCTGAAGACATCAGAGAAAGAAACCAAGTGGGTTTTGGAACACATGGTCCCACAAATCTCACACTGTACCACACATCTGAAAATTCACACAAAATTTCACATTTAGCTCTTATTAATCTGGCATTCCTCGAGTAGAAAAGCCCACACATAAGGTGGCATGGGTGCTTTCCGCAACATTTTTACAATCTAGTTTAATTGGACAAGAGGAAATTTATTAACAAGCGCTAATCAAAAAAGGAAATCACAAAATAACAGCATGAAGCCTGGAGATATATAAAGGAGGAAGCCCCAATCCCTCTTTTTTGCTTGAGTGTGGGTTTTTTTGAGGGGAGGAGGGAACATACAAATGTGCTTCAGGTGTGCTAGCATAGCTGCTACTCACCACACAGGAGTTCAGACCAAAGAATGGAGTAAAGTACATACACCCTGATTTCCTTTATCAAGGGTTCATATAACAACCTTAGGATATCAAGCAACCAAACTCGCCCCTTGAATAAGTTTAAGGAAGCAGACAATTCAGAGCTGTCATGGTTTCCTAGAGCAAACGACAACAAATCCAGTGTTGCTGACAATATTTTCTCTCATAGGTTGATCCCGAATTCCCTGGGTTCATTTTAGCACACCTGAAACACATTTGCATGCTCCTTCTTCCCCTCAACCAGGCCCCGGCAAAAAAACAAACAGCAACAACAAAACCCCACACAGTCAAGCAAAAAAGGGGCATTGGGGCTTCCTCCTTTATATATATTCAGGTTTCATGTTGTTATTTTGTGACCTCCACCTTTTTGGTTAAGAGTTTTTGTTAAGTTTCCTCTTGTCCAATGGACAAATATCTCTCCAACTGACAGATATTTCACCTTGTGAAGCATATGGGGAAATAATTACTGGAATGAAATCCCTAAAGAAAGTTGTGGACTATTATGTTGAAGATACATAAACCAATCTGGCCAGGTGCGGTGGTGGTTCACGCCTATAATCCCAGCACTTTGGGAGGCCGAGGAAGGAGAATCACCTGAGGTCGGGAGTTCAAGACCAGCCTGACCAACATGGAGAAACCCTGTCTCTACTAAAAATACAAAATTAGCCAGGCATTGTGACACATGCCTTTAATGCCAGTTACTCAGGAGGCGGAGGCAGGAGAACCACTTGAACCCTGGAGGCAGAGGTTGTGGTGTGCGAGAGCGTTCCATTGCACTCCAGCCTGGGCAACAAGAGTGAAACTCACGCCCCCGGACCCAGACAAAATTTCATATTTAGTCAACTGGTATGGCTCGCTCACTAAAGTAACAATTATACGCATGAGAAGGAAGGGAATTAAAAAAAAAAAACAATACATAAAGCAATCCATCCTCACTTTTCACTGGGGTGGTCTGCAGTTGAAAGGTCCTATTCAAGTTCAGAAATAAGAAAATTTCCTTTCAGACTAATTTTCAGCCCCTACAGATATCTAGCTCTCCAGAAAAGAGGCTCCCAATCAATAGTATAAAATCTGCCAGCAATCTCCTAGTGGGCACTATCACACTTTCTTCCAAGGTTTCCCACTGTTGTGAAGAGAAAAGCTGACATGGTTACACCCTCCCCAAGCTGCTTAATATCTTGTCAGAACTACCATCGTCTCGTTTCTGTGACCTTGGCACCTGCTAATAACTCTTCCAACCCCTCAGCCTCCCCCCCACCCTACAAAACCCATATGTTAGTTTCAGGGAAACAGAAAACAGCATCTCTTCACAAGGTTCTGAATGTTAACCAACTGTGGATTACATTAGTTAAAAGGAGGACAAAGAAATGGGAAGGGAGCTTCTGTATACAAGTAAACAAATACTTTTTTTTTCCCCCTACAAAGCAGACACTCCATAACCTGAGCTATAGGATAAGCACCTTAAAAAGCAAGAAATTGACTAGGATAACAGATATAATACTTCAACTATGGTTAGAACAGTAATTATTATCCCCAGCAACTAGATGATCAATCTCTAAGCTTGGGTTGCTTTAAACCATAGAAACAAAGTGGTTTTGTTTTGTTTTGTTTTTTTTTTTTTTAATTTGTAGACCAAAGTTTCACTTACAAATCTGTTCTTAGTGGTCTTTGTCATGGGGCAGACAAAAGCACAGGACAACTAAGTCCTTCTGGAAACCCTAACCCTCAATTCCAAGACATGTGTATATGCAGTTCCATGGTACAACCTGCAGTTACGTATCAGTGAGGCTCCAAAAGACAATGCCTAGCATCAAGTGGCACGAAAACAGAAAGTGGTAAAAGTCTGGAAAATCATATAAAAAGAGAAACTTTGGCCTATTTACAGTTTTCCCAAATATTAAATTAGACATACGCAAAAGTTGAAAATAAAATTTTCCCCTCAAATATGATACAGAAAAAACAAAACAAAATTTATTCTGAATTCTGAGAAGGTTTTATGGCCTAGAAAGTAATTTTAATTTTGGGAACTAAGGTCTATTTCACTTTCTAGGTTTAAAAATTGTAGCCTCTTAAGAGCTCTAGGACTACTTCAGGTAAAAGATAAGAAAATTTAACAAGTTCGCTTCTGAGGTTTCATAAAATCCCAAATACCTGAAAGGGGGAACAACTTGAAAAGAGGAAAAGTGGGAGAAGAATGTGAGCTCAACTAATAATATGGCTATTCTAGGAGAGGAAAATTTTACATCCTGTCCAAGAAAGAATTGTTAGCCACTTCAATGCAAGTCAATTTTCTTCAAAGTGAAAAGCACGCCCTCATAATTGAGGGTTATTTACAAGAAACATGAAGCATGTTTCCAATATGAGAAAACTGCATAAAGAAAATAATGATAATTTTCGACAAATGCAAAAGTTTTATCGGTATCTCTTACAAACAGAAAAAAAAAGCGATGTATCTAACTACTGTGAAAAGAAATGGCAACCTGACACTAAAGGGTGGTTTTTAAAAATAAAATGTTCAAATGACAGAACTCAAACGATCTGTCCACAGTAAGGCTCGGAGAACTCTGAGCAATATTTCCTATTTAGTCAACTGGTACTGCTCGCTCATTAAAGTAGCAATTTTACGCATGAGAAGGAAGGGAATTAAGCGGGCTGAGTGCGGGTTAAGTGACTGTGTTTTGAGACCTGCTCACAGGAAGCCACTACATCCTGCCTGAAGTCCCGTCTGTCACGCCGTCCCTCGATTCAAGTCCCGCCGCAGCGAGGTGGGGCGAGTACAGGTGTCCGGCCGAGCCCCTCCCAGCGCGCTGACCCGCGAACAGCCCGCGCGGCAGCCACTCGGGCCCCAGGG
>PVKP010039100.1:0-20496 GCA_004027715.1 Plecturocebus donacophilus
ATTTCCCCTGCGGGGACACACTGCGCAGGCTGAAACAGCGGCGCTGAGATTCGTAGCGCTTTTTTGCCTGGGAATCTCCTGGGCTGGCTCCCTGATTCAGTCCCCTTTTTAATCCGCCTTCCCGTAGCTCCACTCGCCAGTTAAAAGGGCACACAGACCAGTGGATTTTGTGCGGAGAACCGCCGCGGCGGGGCGCCAGCAAAGCAGCCGCGCCGGCCCGAACAGCCGCACTGGCGACCCGTGGGGCTGCTCCGCCTGGGGATCTCCTGGTCTGGGGGTAATAAAAATCCGTTTGGAAATGCGGCGTCCACTCACCCTCTGCACTTTCACTGGGAGCTGCAATCCTGAGCTGCTCCTATGCGGCCATCTTGGATCTCCCCCTGTAGAAGTTATTTCAGACTCTCTGACGCTAACATAATGGCCCGGTGATGGCTGTGTGGTCTTACTAGACATTGTGTTTTTCCTTGGTTCCTGTTCTGGGCTAGTTTTATGACTCTGTTTACCAAACACTGCTTAAGCCCTGTGACCATTCATACAACCTTGGAGATTATCGCCTTTAAGATCTATGATCTTGCCTGACCTGTAAAGAATGTTACCTTTCTAAATGTAAATCCCTACACAATAGATAAAGAAAAATCACCTGCTCACTTTTATGGCCCCTCACTATGTACCTTTTCTGTTACTAGTTTCTTATCTCCTCCCCCAGATTTGCAGTGTTGCAACTTTCTGTTCCCCTTTGTTGTATAGAATTAACAGTGTGAGTTGACATCAGCTACTGAAAACTGAAGGTATATATTGGGACCCTATGCACAAATAAAATGGCTGTTTAGGCATTGCCTATTCAGTCTTCCAGACCCTGTCTTTCTGTCTTTCTTCTCTTCCATGCACTCTCTCTTCCAGGTACAGGGACCCTCTTGCTGGCCAAGAGTCCCCGGCAAACATGCCGGCCCACGACATTTAGCTATCAAGTTTAGAAAGTACAATAATTCCTCTCCCAAGCCAAAGTATAATCAAAATTAATTCAAATGGCATAATGCATTCTAATTCTAAAAAATATTCATTATTATTGATGTGGAGATAAATCCCGGAGCTTTTGGGGTTTTCTCATGCTACAAATGACTGTTTCTCTGGTTCACTCAAAGCAAACATATGACAGCATCCAAGGATGACACTAAGCTCAGTAAAGGGCAAGACTGTTGGTAGCCAGCTCTAACCTTCCTGTGAAGCATGGCTACTGTGTCCACAATACAGAATGTGTGAGGATCAAAGGCATACTATTCTGCTTGCTAAAGAGACAGCAAACCATCTCCCTCTCTAACCCTAAGAGCTCCTTCCCCAGGTAAAATAAAAGTATATGAGGGGGAAAAAATAAAATACATTTATCTACAGAGTAAGGGTTTTGAAATATTAATGTAATCCCTCCTTCAAAAATTTCAACTAGAGTCATCTGGTCATTTCTTATTACATCTTAAAGATGTATCCAGATTCAATTTCTGTTGGTTTATCCTTAGACACTTCTAGTCAAAGTATTAATTTTATTCCCAAATATCTTAACCACTAGTATGATTGCAATGTATTATCTCCAGTTATCAAGCACTGGAAGAGAAAAAAGAAAATAGATGTTCAAGCAGCAGGCAACATTTATGGTTCTTTCACACAGTGGCATCTGAGTGGCTACTGAATAGTCCAGTAATAATTCTAAAAACAAGAAAATTCATGTATTTTAGTAAATATGTTGTAGTTTTCAAAGCTGAAATTCACTCAGACATTGTACTTTCTTTATAAGGGAATCCTGATTTTCCTTAGTGTTGTGGTGAGTCAGGACTTGAACTAGTAGTCTTCTTTTTCTTCTTCTTACTCTGATTCTTATGCTTCTTTTTCTTTTTTGTTTTTTTCTGCTGCTTTTTCTCATTCTTCACTGCTTGTTTCTTTTTTTTGCTTGTACCTCCTCAATATACTCATTCTGACAAGGACCCACTCAGATGATAAAGGTTTATCTTTGGAATACATCTTTCTCTTTTTTTCCTGAGTCCTTTCATGTCCTTTTCTTTCTCAGTTGCATCTTTTGACTTCTTTTTCTTTTTTAAACTATTCTTACTCTGTGATTCAGTTTCTGACATGGAGCTTTCAGAAGATTTATGTGAATGATTTTTCTTTTTCTTTCTCTGTTTTCCTTGTTTCTTATCCTCATCTTTAGAATCAGAAAAACTGCTAGAAGAATCAGAGCTTGATGAAGAAGAAGACCTACCAGATTTCTTCTTTTCTTTTTTCTTTCTCTGTCTTGTTTTTTTTTTTTTTTGGATGAGCTCTCACTTCCACTTAACAATTTCTCCTCTTGTTTTTCTAGCTCTTTCTTCCAGTTCTCATTCATTTTTTTCTTCAAATTCAGCCAAAACTTGGGAGCCTTTCTTTTTCTTTTCTAGTTGCTCTATTACTTCTTCCCAGGTAGGCCTTGGTCGATTCAGATAATCCTGTACTGTTGGCCCTGAAGACTGGATTGGACCCCTTGATCTCGCCACTGCTCTTGGGTTCATACGGGCCACCTGATGGTCCCACTTCTCCGCGGCGCTGAGCTGAGTGCACAGTCGCACGCCGAGAGAAACCGTCCAGAGAGATGGCCGAAGTGGGCCCGCCGCAGGTCCTTCTGCCACCTTCCCTAGGAGCTTCTGTTTGTCAATACTAACAACTGTACCTGGTACCCAGGTGCATTCAATATGGTGTCTCCTGCCCTTTTTTTTTTTTTTTTTGTCACCACGTTTATAGGTATCATGACAGCCTCCAAGTAAAACCACATGTACAGGTATCATGGCTGCCGCCAGATGGAGGCTACATTTGCATAAAAGAAGACTAGGGTGGGAGGGCCTGTCTTTTTGAGGGATATAAATGGCACACCTGGCGAAACCACTTCCCTGAGCCCCATGTAAATTAATCACCGCCTCCGCAAGGCTCTGTACAAAACTGACTGCATTCTGCAAGAAATAGGAGACCTTTTTGGTGACCCACTTTCTCATTATGAGGAAGCTTTTTCTCTCTCGCTTCTTCTTTTTCTGTTAAATTTTCCACTCCTAAACCCACTCCTCGTGTGTGTCCGTGTCCTGAATTCTTTCTTGATCATGACAAAGAACCAGGGCATATAACCCAGACAATGGAGCCATTTCATCACCTGGCTTCCTTAGCTCTTATGAAGGTATTTTCATGCATAAACAGTTATTCAAATTGATGTTTCTGTGGGAAAACAATCACTGGAGAGTCCTATTCCACCATCTTGCACTAACTCTTGTCCACCAGGAATTCATTAAATGGTGTCAGTAAGAGAGACCAAATGATTGTAGCAATAACTGATATATTGAATTGGAAAATTAAGCTGAGAGAGAAGAAGCATTAGGCATTATGTACAGAAAGTGATAGATTACTGAATGGATTTAAGTATGATAGCGGGTCTTATGTTGCTTGGATATAATATGGTGGCAAGGGCTGAACATGTTTCTGATATCTTTTCCATCTCCTTGAAACAAGTATTTCAAAAAATTTGATGTGGAGCCATTATCAGATACGAATTGCCACTTACCTTGCAATCTTTTGTACAGCACTCTCCAGAACCACATTGCACATTAGGTTTCATTCTACATGTTGTAGGGTCACAGCATAATTTATGTGTACAATTCTGCAAAAAAAAAAAAAAATGCTAAGTGCTAATCATATATAATTAGGTACCATCAAATAAAACTGTGATATCAAACTTTACAAAGTATAAAGCTTTTCTAAAATTCACAGGTTTTTCATAATCCCATTCTTTATATGAGATTTACAGAAATCAACATCCCATTCAGTAATTTGTAAAATAAAGGTACTGTCTTGAGGGGGGAGAAAAGGAGGGGGTTGAAAAAACACCTATTGAGTACTACACTCACCACCTCTGTGCAATATGCCCATATAATAAACCTGCAAATGTACCCCCTGTAGCTAAAATAAAACTTGAAATTTTAAAAAAGAAATATATTATGTTACTATATTTCATATAATTTCAGTGATATTCCTGTGGGGCCAAAACCTAGAGGAAACAGTTATTAGATATCTTATTAACTACCATTCTCTTTAAACGTTTTCTTATTGATCTTATAACAATCATATCAGCCAGATTTATTCATGCATAGAAACCAAAAGTAAATAACCTCAAAAATGGTTTATAAAATCACAAATGTTACTGTTTTCTCAATGCCTCCACTTAACTTCTTTGGGAAAAAATGAAAAATTAGAGATTCTAGAGCTGCAATGTTAAATATGATAACCACTAGCCATGTGTAGCTAAATTTAAATTGACTAACATTAAATAAAGTTAATAATTCATATACTCAGTCATAGGAGCCACATTTTGAGTGCTCAACAGAGACATATGATTAGTGGAAAGTGTATTGTATGGCACAAAAGAACACTTCCATAATTATGGAAAGATCTATTGAAGAACGCTGCTCTAGAAAATGGATGTTTAATTTTACAGAATGGTTTGTATTTATTTATTGGACATAGCATAAATTTTGTCCTTATTTCTCTTTTTTTTTTTTTTTGAATGATATTTAATTTATTAATTTTATGAAAATTGGTGTCTTTACAGTTTTGCATCTTCTTATTCATGGAAGTGGTATCTTTATTATCACTAGGATTTTTTTTTAATCCCTTATTATCCTTTTTCATTTTTTTCTGTTAAGGCCATATATATATATTTTAGATTGAGTCCTTATTTCTCTTACTGTGGTTAATAAGATTGTTTTATTTTCAAAAACACAGTCAAGTTTACATTATTAAAATAAGCCCAGAATAGTCTTGCTAATATTTGTTTAGAATTTATGTATCTAAGCTCATGAGTGAGTCTGGTCTCTAATTTTCTTTACTTAAAATAAGCTTACATAGGCTTTTTTGTGTCAGGTTTACACTGGTTTATAAAATGAGTGGAGCTTTGTTTGAAAAAAAAAAAAACAGATTATTTTCTCCTTCAATATTAGAATTTGTCAGATAAATCTACTGGGCTAGTGGTTGTCAGAAGTTTTTAAAATACAGATAACAACTCTTTTGTTAGTTATAAGAATATTTTAATTTGTTTCTCATTGAGTCACTAACTGTAACTTTTGCTATTCTAGTAATCTTTCATATTCACTGAATATTCATATTTATTAATATAAAAATTTTCATTATGTTCTCTTTCTAGTTGTAGTTTCTGAAGTTTTTTTATTATTATTATTATTTTTCAGTCATGATATTGGTTGTTTATACCTCTTAATTGGTTTCATTAGTGTTATTTGAAAAATTTTAACTTTCTTTTAGTTCTTTCAAGGAATCAAGTTTTTTTTCTCTTTAAGCTATTATATAATGATTGCTTATTTTTTAATTCTTGCTTTTATCTTTACTATTTATACACTTAAATCCATAAATTGACATTGAAATATGGTTATAGATATATTGCTGAGTTTTGATATTATCTAATTTTCATTGTACTATATTCATCTGCTGGAATTTAAAAGCATGCTTTTTTAACTGTGCAAATATTGGGGATATTCTGGCTATGTTAATTGGTTTATTGAGTGAATTTCTCAGCAGATAAATTGTTAATTGATCTATTTCTTGATTTATACTTTGTTGCAATGTACTAGGTAAACATATTTTTGTGTATCTTTTTTTTCCCCTGAAACACTATGCAGCCTTTATGTGTAGATAGGAAACATATTTGAAGCATATTGTTGAGTAAGAAAAGCAATTTGCAAAAAATGCATAGAATATCATTTGTCTAGAATTTTCTTGACAGAATTATACCCCATATTTCTATAGATAGACATGCACACACACACACATATATATATATATGAAAATGCAGAATAAAGTATCTGAGAAAATATACACAAAGCTGTTAACAAAGGGGACTTTATATATGGGAATGATGGTCCCAAGAGGAAATTTTACTTTATCTTTAATGTTTTGATTTTTTTACAATTATCACATATTTGTGTATAATTTACATAGTCAAGGCATATCTACCTTGAAAATATAATTTTACCCCAGTTGTCTTATAATCTCTAGAGCTACATATGGCTTGGTCAAGACCCAGGATTACCAGGCAGTGATTGGGATAAAATATTGACATGTTGAATATATTTATTATGGTTAAAAAATGTGTTCCCAATACATATAGTCACTACATTGTCCAAGTTCAATACTAATAAAAAAATCTTAAAGGCAACTAGAGAAAAGGGTCAGATCATGTATAAAGGGAAACACATCAACTAACACTGAATTTCTCAATGTATATCTTACGAGACAGGCAAGATTGGGAGCTTGTTTTCAGAATTTTTAAAGAAATTCCAACTAAGAATTTCATATCCCATTAAACTAAGCTTCACAAATAGAGAAATAAAATATTTTCCAGATAAGCAAGTGCTAAGGGAATTCATTCCAAAAGACCCACCTTACAAGAGATCCTTAAGAGAGTTCTAAACAAGGAAACCAAAGAATGGTACACGGTACCGCAAAAACACACTTAAGTACCTAACCTACAGATCCTATAAAACAATGCATAATAGAAACTACAAAGCAGCAAGCTAACAACTTTATAATAGTATCAAAACCTCACACATCAATATCAACCTTGAATTTAAATGCTCTAAATGCCCTTCTCAAAAGGCACAGAGTGGCAAGTTGGATAAAAAATAAGAACCATTTGTCTGCTATCCTCAAGAGACCCATATCACATGTAATGACACCTATAGACTCAAAGTATATGGTTGCAGAGACATCTATCATGCAAATACAAAACAAACAAAAAAGAACAGTCTCTATTCTTACATCAGATAAAACAGATATTAAACCAACAACAATTTTAAAAAAGGACAAAGAATGACATTACATAATGATAAAGGGTTCAATTCAATGAGAAGATATAACTATTCTAAAAATATTTGCACTCAACATTGGAGCACCCAAATTCATAAAACAAGTACTACTAGACCTACCAAAAGACTTAGCCAAAAATAATAGCAGGGAACTTTAACATCCCCACTGACAGCATCAGATAGATCACTGAGGCAGAAAGCTAACAGAGAAATTCTGGCCTGAAATTTTAGTCTTGACCAATTGGACCTAATAGGCATCTATAGAACACACCACTCACCAACCACAAAATAGATATTTTTCTCATCTGTACACAGAGCATACTCTAAGATCAGCCATATGATTGATCATAAAGCAAGTCTCAATAAATTTTAAGAAATCAAAATCACATCAAACATAATCTTAGATTATAGTGAAACAAAAATAGACATCAATACCAAGAACATCTCTCAAAACCACACAATTACATAAAAATTAAACAACTTGCTCCCGAATATCTTTTGAATAAACAATGAAATTAAGGCAGAAATCAAAAAATTCTTTGAAATAAATGAAAATAGACATAACAGCAAAATCTCTAGGATGAAACAAAAATGGTGTTAAGAGGAAATTTTATAGCAGCAAATGCTTATGTCAAAAAGTCAGACCTCAGATTAACACTCTAACCTCACACTAAGAGGAACCAGAAAAACAAGTACACACTAACCCCACAGCTATCAGAAAAAAAGAAATAACTAAAATCAGAGCAGAATGGAATAATATTGAAACTCAATAATACAAAGAATCAACAAAACCAAGTGTGTTTTTTGAAAGGATGAACAAGATTGATAGACCACTAGCTACATTAACAAAGAAAAAAGAGGGAAGATTCAAATAAGAATAATCAGAAATGACAAAGGTAACATTATAAACAGCCACACAGAAATGTAAAAGATACTAAGCCTATTAATAACACTTCTATGCACACAAATTTAAAAATCTAGAGGAAATGGATATACTCCTGGAAACCCACCGTCTTCCAAGATTGAATCAGAAGAAATTGAAACCCTGAACAGGCTAATATAGAATTCAGAAATTGAATCAGTAATAAAAACCTACCAACCAAAAAAAGCCCCAGACTGGTTGAATTCACAGCTAAATTCAGCCAGACATACAAAGAAGAGCTGGCAGCAATTCCATTGAAACTATTCTAAAACACCAAGAAGGAGGAACTCCTCTCTAACTCATTCTATGAAGTCACCATAACCCTAATAACAAAACCAGGCTAAGGCACAATGAAAAAAAGGAAAGCTACAGGCTACTATTTCTGACAAAAATAGACATAAAGATCCTCAACAAAATACTAGCAAACCAAATCCAGCACCACATCAAAAAGCTAATTCAGCAACATCAAGTAGGCTTCATTCATAAGATGCAAGCTTGGTTCAATATATGCAAATCAATAAATATAATTCACCACATAAATAGAATTAAAAACAAAAACCATATTCCATTATCCTAAGTGAATTAATGCAGGAAAAGAAAACTAAACACTGCATATTCTTACTTATAAGTGGGAGCTAAACATTGGGTACTTATAGACGTAAAGACAGCAACAGTAGATACTGAGGGCTACCAGAGTGAGAAGTGAAGGAGGGAGCCAAGGGTGGAAAAACTATTGGGTACTAAGCTCAGTGCCTGAGTGACAGGATCAATTGTTCCTGAAACCTCAGCATCACACAATATACCCAAAAAATAACCCTGCACATGTATTCCCCAATCGAAAATAAAAGTAGAAATTATAAAATGTAAATAAAATAATGCATTTCCAGCAGCTCTTAGAAAAAAATGTTTTACATATTTAAAGGTTATCTTTAATGTGTTGTTCAAACATTGTGTATCTTCAATGACTTTTTTTAATTTGCTTTTTCTATTGTTTCCTGCCAAATGTGTTAACACCTCTCAAAGTGATTAATTTATCTGTCTCTCTGCATAGAAAAATTTTGCTTTAAAATATTTTAAAACTATGTTTGGGTGATGTTTAATTTACAATTATTGCAGGCATGCTGGACCTAGCCTGTTCTGGCTTGCAAGGGCCAATTTTTAAATTTTCAGAAATTTTGTGAACTGGTTCCTAACAAAGCCATTAATCAAAATTTAATTTCATTAACTTACAATTAAATAAATTGTATTTTTAAAAGCTAGCAAATGTTGATAGCATCATTTCTTATTTTCCTACACTTTAATTTTACCTATGCTCTTGAAGATATTAGTGGTTATTATTAGTTTTTGGTGGAAATACTGTATACTGATCTGCTACCATTCACATTTTTCCAACTCTGCATTTAATAATGTTGCATTCGTCACTTGAAATCTGCCACTGTGGGGATGTTTAAAGGAAGAATTTCAGCAAGTGCTACAAATCAAGACCTAAATCAGATTTTGATGATTGTCATGGTATGGGGGCTAAAAGGTTTCAGTTTAATATAGTTTGTATGAGGTTAAGAAATAATTCAACAGTAGCTAATATATCAGATTTAATAAATAAATTTATTTGGTAAGAGTTAGAAAATTAGGATAGAATTCAATTATCAAACCATAGTTGAATGACAATCATACATTGAGTTAACTATAGAATCAATGAAAGTATTCTGGGAGAAGCATTCTGGCTATATGAATTTATGGTAGAGAGTATTCTTGCATAACTGAAAGCAGGTACCCTTTGACTAACTTAACTGCAATGAACTACACCTATTTAAAATGTTTAGTTTAATAAATTTTGCCATAAGCATTCACCCATATGATCAAGTTACAGAACACTCTCATTGCCAACCAGAGGTACCTCCTACTTATTGAAGTCAACCACTCCTTCACACTGAAGATTACTTTCCATCTTTTTTATAATTGCAAGGTGTCTTTTAAAATCCTTTGCCCATTTTTTACTCAGGTTTTGTTTTCTTATTGTTGAGTGTATTAGTCTCTTCTTACACATACATAAAAACATACCTAAGACTGGGTAATTTATAAAGATAAGAGGTTTAATTGACTCACAGTTCAGCATGGCTAGGAGGCCTTAGGACACTTAAAATCATGGCAGAAGGGGAAGCAAACACATCCTTCTTCACATGGCTGCAGCAAGGAGAAGTGCCGAGTAAAAGGGGAAAAGCACCTTATAAAACCATCAGATCTCATGAGCACTCATTCACTATCATAAGAACAGCATTAGAGCAACAACCACCATCATTCAATAACCTCTTACTGGGTCCCTCCCACAACACATGGGGATTATGGGAACCACAATTCAAGATGAAATTTGGGTGGGGACACAGCCAAACCATATCATTGTGCCCATGGCCCTTCCCAAATCTCATGTCCTCACACTTTAAAACACAATCATGCTTTCCCATCAGGACAAGTTCCTTCTGCCTATGAGCCTGTAAAATCAAAAGCTAGTTACTTTCTAGATACAATGGAGATACAGGCATTGGGTAAATACATCCATTCCAAATGGGAGAAATTGGCCAAAATAAAGAAGCTACAGGCCCCATGCAAGTCCAAAATCCAGTGGGGCAGTCAAATCTTAAAGCTTTTTGATCTCTTTGACATCATGTCTCACATCCAGATCACACTGATGCAAAAGGTGGGCTCCCACAGCCTTGGGCAGTTCTGTCCTTGTGATTGTGCAGGGTATAGCTCCCCTCCCAGCTTCCTTCATGGGCTGGCATTGAGTGTCTGTGGCTTTTGCAGATGCATGATGCAAGCTGACAGTGGATCTACCATTCTGGGGTCTGAAAAACCAATGGCTCTCTTCTCACAGCTCCACTAGGTAGTGCCATACTGGGAACTCTCTGGGAAGGGGTTCAAACCCCACATTTCTCTTTTGTACTTCCTAGCAAGGTTCTCCATGAGGGTGCCACCCTGTAGCAAACTTATGTCTGGACATCCAGACATTTCCATACATCCTCTGAAATCTAAGCAGAGGTTTCAAACCTTAGTTCTTGACTTCTGTGCACCCACAAGCTCAACACCATGTGAAAGCTGCTAAGTCTTGGGGCTTGCACCCTCTGAAGCCATGGCCTGAGCTATGCCTTGGCCCGTTTTAGCCATAGTTGGGATGCAGGACACCAAATCCTGAGACTGCACAAAGCAGCAAGGCCCTGGGCCCTGCCCACAAAACCAGTTTTTTCCTCCTAGGCCTCCAGGTCTGTGATAAAAAGGGCTGTGCTGAAGACCTCTGACATGCCCTGAAGATGTTTTCCCCATTCTCTTAGTGATTAACATTGGCTCCTCATTATACAAATTTCTGGAGACAGCTTGAATTTCTTTTTCTCCTCAGAAAATGGGTTTTTCCTCTCTATCACATCGTCAGCCTGAAAATTTTTCAAACTTTTATACTCTGCTTCCCTTTTACACATAAGTTCCAATTCCAAACCATATCTTTGTGAATACATAAAACTTAATGCTTTAACAGCACCCAAGTCAAATATTGAATGCTTTGTTGCTTAGAAATTTCTTCTGCTAGATACTCTAAATTATCTCTCTCAAGTTGAAAGTTCAGTAGATCTCTAGGGCAGGGGCAAAATGCTGCCAGTCTCATGCTAAAGCATATCAAGAGTCACTTTTATTCCAGTTATCAAGAAGTTCTTCATCTCCATCTGAGACCACCTCAGCCTGAACTTCATTGCCCACACCACTACCCCCATTTTCATCAAATCTATTCAACAAATCTCGAGGACATTCCAAAATTTCCCACATATTCCTGTCTTATTCTGAACCCTCCAAACTGTTACAACCTCTGCCTGTTACCCAGTTGCAAAGTCATTTTCACATCTTTGGATATCTTTACAGTAGCACCGAACTCCTGGTACCAATTTGCTGTATTAGTTCAGTCTCATATACTAATAAAGACATACCTGAAAGTGGGTAATTTATAAAGAAGTTTAATTGACTTACAGTTCAACATGGCTGGGGAAGTCTCAGGACATTTACAATTATGACAAAAGAGGAAGCAAACATGTCCTTCTTCACATGACAGCAAGAAGTGCCAAGCAAAAGGGAAAAAAAAAAAACCCTTATAAAAACATCAAATCTCAAGAGAACTCACTCACTATCACTGTAACAGCATGAGAGTAACCAACCCTATGATTCAATTACCTCCCATCATGTCCCTCCCACAACACATGTAGATTATGGGAACTACAATTCAATATGAGATTTGGGTGGGGACACAGCCAACC
Organism: Plecturocebus donacophilus; assembly: GCA_004027715.1. Classification (NCBI taxonomy): domain Eukaryota; kingdom Metazoa; phylum Chordata; class Mammalia; order Primates; family Pitheciidae; genus Plecturocebus; species Plecturocebus donacophilus. The sequence continues at coordinate 12,093 of PVKP010039100.1, forward strand.
TGTGTAATTGAGTTTTAAGAGTCCTTTGTGTATTTTGGATAAAGTCTCCTTTAATGTCTGTCCTTTGCAAATATTTTCTCAAAATCTGTGACTTATCTTTTCATTTTCTTGAAAGCATCTTTTTCAGAAAAGAAAGTTTTTAAATTTCAATACAGCCCATTTTCTCAATTATTTATTTCATAGATGTGCCTTTGGTTTATCTAAAAAGTTATTGCCAAACCCAAGATCATATAGATTTTCTTTTATGTTATCTTATAGGAGTGTTATAGTTTTGCATTTTACATTTAGGACTGTGATCCATTTTAAGTTAATTTACACAAAAGGTATAAAGTTTTTATCAATATTCACATTTTTGCACATGGATATCCAGCTCTAGTACCATTTGTCAAAAATACTATTTTTGCTCCATCATATGGTCTTAGCTCCTTTATCAAAAATCAGATGTCTATATTTATTTGGGTCTATTTCTGGGCTCTCTATCCCATTCCATCATCTGTCTATTCTTTTGCAAATATAACACTTTCCTGATTGTTGTAGATTTATAGTAACTCTTGGCTGAGGTAGTATCAGTCCTCAAACTTTGTGATTGCCCTTCAATATTGTGACTATTCTGAGTCTATTGCCTCTCCATACAAACTTTAGGATCAGTTTTTCAGTCTCTACAAACAACTTTCTGAGATTTTAATTGGGATTGCATTGAATTTCTAGATCAAAATTGGAAGAACTGACATCTTACAATATTGGTTTCCTATTTATAAACATGGAATAAGTCTCAATATATTTAGTTTTTTGATTCTTTTAAAATTAGTGTGTTATAATTTTCCTCATATAGATCTTGAAGTTTTTTTTTAGATTTATACTTAAGTATTTAATTTCAGGGAATGAGAATGTAGATGGTATTACATTTTTAATTTTAAATTACACCTGTTCATTATTAGTATATATGAAAGAGGTTGACATATTTACCTTGTATCCTACAGCCTCGTTATAACGACTTATTTGTTTCACATAGTTTTTTGTCGTTGTAGATTTTTTTCAGATTTTCTACATGGATTATCATGCCATTCGGGAACAATGACACTTTAATTTCCTTCCTCCTAAACTGTATCCATTTTATTTATATTTCTCATTTATTGCATTATTTAGGGCTTCCGGTGTGATACTGAAAAGTAATGATGAAGGGAGACATCCTTCACTTGTTTTTGATTTAGTGAAAAAAGCTTCCAATTCCTCACAGGTAAGTTCTTTGTTAATATTTTTTATCGAGCTGAGGAAGTTTTTCTTATTCTTAATTTACTCAGAGTTTTTATCATGAATGATTATTAGTTTCTATAAAATGCTTTTAATGCATCTATAAACATGATCACATAATGTTTCCACCTTTACTTTGTTGATGTGATGGATTACATTAGCTGATTTTCAAATGTTGAATTAGCCTTCCACATTTGGGATAAATCCCATCTACCTAACTGTGTTGTACAATTTTTTTTGTACATTGTTAGAATTCATTTGCTAATATTTTGTTGAGAATTTTTGCCTCTATGATCTTGAGTGATATTGTTTTGTAGTTTTCTTTCTTTGTAAGGCCTTCATCTTGGTTTTCAATATTTGAATATGCTGACTTCAAAGAGTAAGATAAGGAGTATTTTCTCTGCTTTTATCTACTAAAAGAAACCATAGAGAATTGGTATGTATTTTCCTTACATGATTAGTAGAATTTACCAGTAAATTCATCTGGGCCTGATGCTTTCTTTTTTGGAAGCTTTATTAACTATTGGTTTAAGTCTATTTTATCAGAGACTAGGATTGTAACTCCTGCTTTTTTTACTTCCCATTTGCTTGGTAGATCTTCCTCCATCCCTTTATTTTGAGCCTATGTGTGTCCTTGCATGTGAGATGGGTTTCATGGATATAGCACACCAATGGGTTTTGACATTTTATTCAATTTGCCAGTCTGTGTCTTTTGACTGAGGCATTTAGCCCATTTACATTTAAGGTTAATATTGTTATTTGTCAATTTGATCCTGCCAATTTGATGCTAGCTGGTTGTTTTGACCATTAGTTGATGCAGTTTGTTCATTGTGTCAATGTTCTTTACCACTTCATACATTTTTGGAGTGGCTGGTACTGATAGCTCCTTTCTACGTTTAGTGCTTCTTTCAGGAGCTCTTGTAAGGCAGGCCTGGTGGTGACGAAAGCTCTGAGCAATTGCTTGTTCATAAAAGATTTTATTTCTCCCGTGCTTATAAAGCTTAGTCTGGCTGGATATGAAATTCTAGGTTGAAAATTCTTTTCATAAGGATGTTGAATATTGGCCTCCACTCTCTTCTTGCTTGTAGGGTATTTGCCAGGAGATCTGTGAGTCTGATGGGCTTCCCTTTGTGGGCAACCCGACCTTTCTCTCTGGCTGCCCTTAGCATTTTTTTCTTCATTTAAACCCTGGTGAATCTGATGATTATGTGCCTTGGGGTTCCTCTTCTTGAGGAATATCTTTGTGGTATTCTCTGTATTTCCTGGACTTCAACATTGGCCTGTCTTGGTAGGTTGGGGAAGTTTTCCTGGATAATACCCTGAAGAGTGTTTTTCAGCTTGGATTCATTCTCTCCACCACATTCAGGTACCCCTATCAAACGTGCATTAGGTCTTTTCACATAATCCCATATTTCTTGGAGGCTTTGTTCATTTATTTTCACTCTTTTTTCTCTAATCTTGCCTTCTAATCTTACTTCATTGAGTTTATCTTCAATTTCTGATATCCTTTCTTCTGCTTGGTCTATTCGGCTATTGAAACTTGTGTATGCTTCCCGAAGTTCTCATGTTGTGTTTTTCAGCTCCATTAAGTTATTTATATTCTTCTCTAAACTGTTTATTCTTGTTAACATTTTGTCAAACCTTTTTTCAAAGTTCTTAGTTTCTTTGCATTGGGTTAGAACATGTTCTTTTAGTTCAGAGAAGTTTGTTATACCCACCTTCTGAAGCCTGTTTCTGTCAATTCATCAGACTCACTCTCCACCTAGCTCTTTTCCCTTGCTGGTGAGGAATTGTGATCCCTTGGAGGAGAAGAAGCGATCTGGTTTGGGGTGTTTTTATCCTTTTTTTGAGTTGGATTTTTCTCATCTTTGTGGATTTATCTACCTGTGGTCTTTGTAGTTGGTGACTTCTGGATGGGGTCTCTGAGTTGATGTCCTTTTTGTTGACGTGGAAGTTATTTCATTCTGTTGTTTAGTTTTCTTTCTAACAGTCAGGCCCCTCTAGTGTAGGACTGCTGGAGGTCCACTACAGACCCTGCTTCCCTGGGGATCACCTGCGGTGGCTGCAGAACAGTAACAGTTGCTGCCAGTTTATTCTTCTGTTATCTTCATCACAGAAGGATACCACCCAGATGTCAGCCTGAGCTCTCCTTTTTGAGGTGTCTCTTTGGATATACAGGGGTCAGGGAGCTGCTTGAGGAGACAGTCTGTCCCTTATAGGAGCTCAAATGCTGAGCTGTGAGCTCCATTGTTCCAGTCAGAGCTGCTGTGCAGGTACATGTAAGTCTGCTGCAGTGGAACTCATAACCACCTTTTTTCCCAGGTGCTCTGTCCTGGGAAGGTGGGGCTTTATTTATAAGTTCCTGATGTACCGCTGCCTTTTTTCAGAAATGCCCTGCCCAACAAGAAGGTAGCCTAGTCACAGTCTGCCAGCAGAGGCATTGCTGAGCTGTCATGGGCTTTTCCCAGCTGCTGTGTGAACTTCCTTGTGGTTTTATTTATAGAGGTATAGTTAGAACTGCCTCAGTAGTGGTAGTCTGCCTCAGTAATGGTGGACTGCCTCTGTAATAGTGGATTTCCTCAGTGACGGTCGATTGCCTTGGTTATAGTGGACTGCCTTGGTAGTGGTCAACTGCCTCAGTAATGGTGGACATCCTTCCTCCCACAGAGTTGGACCATCCCATGTCCAGCTGCACTTTCTGTGAAACTCTCAATCCAGAGTGTTTCAGATTGCTGGTCTTTGTGGGGATGGGACCCACTGAGCCAGATCACCTGGCTCCCTGTTTCAGCCCCCTTTTTTTCAGTTGAATGGGCAGCTCTGTCTCCCAGGCATTCCAGGAGCCAGATGAAATGGCCACCCAGATTTGTGTGAGTTTTTGTGCAGAGACCTGTTGCGCCAGCTGAAACAGCCATGCTGCAAACTCGTGGTGCTTTTCAGGTTAGGAATCTCATGGTCTGTGGGCAGTGAAAACTCATTTGGAAATGTGATCACTCACCCTCTACGTTGTTCTCGCTGGGAACTGCACTCCAGAGCTGTTCCTATTCGGCCATCTTGGATCCTACCCACCTTTAATTGGCTTCTTAAGATGGCAGCTTAGACTGTTGATTTTAGATCCTCTTTCTTTTCTAATACATGTAACCAATGTCATAAAGTTTACTCTGAGCACTGATTTTGCTAAATGCCATGGCTTTTGATAATGTGTATTCATTTTTATCCAGTTCAAACTATTTTTACATTTCTCCTGATATTTTTTCTATAAACCATGTGTTATTTAGAAATGTGTTTTTTTAATCTCCAAGTATTTGGGACTTTCCAGCAATCTGTTACAAATTTCTAGTTCATTTTCATTGTGGTCTGAGGTCAGACATTTTATGATATCTATTTGTTTAAGTTTGTTAAGTGGCGATTTGTGGCTCAGAACATGGTCTGTGTTGCTGAATGTTCAATATGACCTTGAGAAAAATGTGCAGTATTTTGTTGTTGGATGAAGTCATCTATAGATGTCCACTATATCCAGTTGGTTAAAGTTATTGTTGAGTTCAACTATGTCCTTACTGATTTTTTGCCTGCTGGATCTGTCTGTTTCTGATAGAGGTGTGCTGAAGTCTCCAACTATAATAGTAGATTCATCTATTTCTCCTTACAGTTCTATCTATTTTAACCTCATGTGTTTTGACCCTCTGTTGTTAGTCACATACATATTAAAAACTGTTATCTCTTCTTGCAGAATTGACCCCTTTATCATTATAATTGTCCCTCTTTATCCAGGAAAACTTTCCTCACCCTGAAGACTGCTTGTCTGAAATTAATATAGCTACTCCTGGATTTATTACTATTAGTATAGCATCTTTTTGCCATTCTTTAATCTATGTGTATCTTTATACTTAAAGAGGGCTCCTTGTAGACAACTGTATTTGTCAGAGTTCTCTAGAGGGACAGATCTAATAGGATAGATGTATATATTAAAGGGGAGTTTATTAGAGTATTGACTCACATGATCACAAGGCGAGGTTCCACAGTAGGCTATCTGAATGCCTAGGAGCAAGGAGGCCAGTCCAAAACCTCAAAAGTAGGGAATCCAATAGTACAGGCTTCAGTCTGTCGTTGAAGGTCTAAGAGCCTCAAATCTGAAAAACTTGGAGTTCGATGTTCAAGGGCAGGAAGCATTGAGCATGGGAGAAAGAAGTAGGCGAGAAGACTCAGTCAGTCTAACCTTTCCACGTTCTTCTGCCAGCTTTTATTCTGGCCATGCTGGCAGCTGATTAGATGGTGCCTACCTAGATTAAAGGTGGATCTGTCTTTATCAATCCACTAACTCATATGTTAATCTCTTTTGGCAACACCCTCACAGACACACCCAGAAACAATACTTTGCATCCTTCAACCCAATCAAATGACGTTTGGTATTAACCACCACAACATATAGCTAGATCTTGGTTTTTTATTCATTCTGATAATCTTTTTTATTTTTTAAATTGATGCACTTAACTCACTGAAAGCAAAGTGATAATAAATACAGTTGAATTAATAACTACTATATTCATTACTGTTTTCTATTTGTGTGACTTTGTGTTCCTGTGTTTGTCTTCTTTTTTCTTTTCCTCTTTTTTTCTTTTTAGAGAGAGGATCTCACTGCATTGCTCAGACTGATTTGACCTCCTTGGCTCAAGGAATCCTCTCACCTCATCTTCTCAAGTAGTTGAAACTACAGGAGTACATCATGATGCTCAGCCTGCCTTTTGTGTTTAACTGAGCATTTTACAGTGCTATTTTCTATCTTTTCTTAGTGTATCAGTTACACTTTTTAAAAACTTTTTAAATAGTGGCCCTAGAGATGAAAATATACATTTACAACTAATCCAAGTACACTTTCAAATAACATTATTCCACTCCAGGGATAGTGTAATTTATAATAACATACGAATGATAATTTCTCCCTTTCATTTCTTCTTGGTAAGAAGAACTGAATGCTCTGGCTTATTTCAGAATGGTTCCTTTTCTCTTCCTCCTTCTGGAAGTACAAGAGAATTTTTCTCTGATATTCACTGTGAGAATAAGATTAAACTCCTAGAGGTAAAGCTCATAAAAGTATGAGAACATCCTCAATAAATGGGTCCTTCTAGAGTTTTTAACTCTCATAGTTGTATACACTGAGCCTCTGGCAATTTGTCAATTTTAGTTTAGGCTTTTCTACTCCATCACTGGCTGTGTGAAAGTTTACCTCATGTGCTTCTGCTCTAGCAAGCTGTGGTTCTCTGTATTTACTTGTTGGTCTATTGAATTTGGGAATAGTGGTTCATCCTGTGATCTCACTTCTCTGACAGATTTGAAAAGAGTTGCTGCTTTTTTGGTTTGTTCAGCTTTTTACTTGTTAATAGACTGGAGTTGCAACTTCCAAGTGTCTTAGATGCCTGACTAGAAACTGAGTCTTGTCTTTTAAAATAATTGAATAAAAGTCATTTGTCAATATATAACTTATGCATATTTTATCACATTCTGGAGCTTGTCATTTTATTTTTATCAGAGTCTAAGTGAAAAAGATTCCAAATTTGAGAAAATACAACTATTTTTCTCTTTAAACTTCCTTCTCTTTGCCGTATCTAACAAATTTTGCCCACCACCAGTCACAAAGATTGTCTCACATATTTTATCCCAAAAGTTTTGAAGCTTTAGTTCTAATTTTTAGGTCTTTGATTTATTTCAAGTTAATTTTTTGTGTATGGTGAGAGATCAAGTTTTATTTTATTTACATGTATGTTTAGTTCATACAATTTTGTTAGAAAGATTTTCTTCACAAATTGAATAGCTCTATGTCCAACCATATAAAGTGGCCATATAAATATCATCTTATAGTTGGATTCCCTGTTTTACTGTATTAATTGCACATATTTATCTTTTGGTCAGTACTACCTTGTCTTCATTATTATAACTTTACAGAAAATTTTGACATTTATAGAAAATTAGTATATGTGCTCCAATTTATTGTCTTTTCATGGCTTTGTTTATTCTAGGTTATTTACATTTCCATATCAATTGTAGAATCAGCTTGTCAATTTCTACAAAAAGATGAGTGGATTCTGGTTGGGGCTGTGTTTAATGTATGGATCCATTTGTGTAGAGCTGAAATCTCAATATTACATCTACCAATCCATAAAAGAGGGATATGTCTCCATTCATTTCAATGTTTTTTTCTTTTCCTGAGTAATTTTCATTTTTATTGTGAACAGTTACATGTATCTTATCTATATTCATCATGTTTTGGGAAACATTATGTATATAATTGTCCCTTTGATTTCATTTTCTATGTGTTTGTTGTTTGTACACAGAAATCCAATTCACTGTTATATATTGATTTTTATATTCAATGACTTGAAAGATTCACTAGTTTTATTATTTTGTAGATTGCCTAATATTCTATATTTCTAGGCCAAACTGAGTTTTACTTCTTGTTCTTTAATCATTATGTGTTTATCTTGGAATAACCATAGTGTTTCCTTCTTTTCTCTAGGCAGCCATTCTGAGTTTCTGTGCTCCACAGGGTTTTCATCACTCCCTTCCTGTACTTCAGCACTCTGTGTAAGTCACTCTGGTCAAATGTAGTTGTTTATCCATTGTTTTGGTCCTTTCTTGTGGTGGGAGACCAGCATTAGGCGCCTCTAGTACTGTCTAATGAGCCATCTTGCTGATATCCCTTTATCATCTTTTATAATTATTTTTGTTTGATCTTAGCTTTATATTTTTATAATTATAATAGATTTAATTTCAAAATATTTTGATTAGAATCACCTTTCCTTAGAAAATGTTTTCACCTATATTAGCAAACCATGCATTTTTCTACCCCATTGATTATAATCTACTGTCTTTAGATGTCGTTGTTCGTTTTTATTTGTGCTTGTTGTTGAGGGTATATTCCTTCAATCCCTTAGATAACTCTTTGTGGCATTATATTTAAATTTAGAGCTAATCCATACACTAGATAATGTCAGGAGACATAACTGAAGACAAAAATTATCTAAAGACCTTTGCTCCATGCTTCCAAAAATAATAAAATTAGAAAACAAAGGTCCCCATCTTTTCCAAAGAATGTATTTTTCAAATCTATTTTACTAATAGATAAGGTATTTATCTTCTTTACTACCAGAACATTTTTTTT
>PVKP010039101.1:0-12774 GCA_004027715.1 Plecturocebus donacophilus
CGTGTAATCCCAGCTACTTAGGAGGCTGAGGCAGGAGAATTACTTGAACCCAGGAAGTGGAGGTTGCAGTGAGCCAAGATCATGCCATTACACTCCAGCCTGGGCAACAACAGCAAAACTCTGTCTCAAAAAAAAAAAAAAAGAAAGAAAAGAAGAAATAGCAGAACCAAGATACCAAACCAAGTCTATTTGGTTCCAGAGCCTGAGTTTTAATCACTATGCTGTGGTGACTGTATGAAAAATGCCATTTCGGCCAGGCACGGTGGCTCACACCTGTAATCCCAGCACTTTGGGAGGCCGAGGCAGGTGGATCACCTGAGGTCAGGAGTTTGCGACCAGCCTGGCCTACATGGTAAAATCCCATCTCTACTAAAATTACAAAAATTATCTGGGTGTGGGAGCGAGTGCCTGTAATCTCAGCTACTCAGGAGGCTGAGGCAGGAGAATTGCTGGAATCTGGGAGGAGGAGGTTGCAGTGGGCCAAGATCACACCATTGCACTCCAGCCCTGGTGACAACAGCAAGACTGTCTCAAAAGGGAAAAAAAAAAAAAAGAAAAATGAGAGAGAAAAATGTCATTTCATGATTCCAAAGCACTTTTCTGTTTTTGAGTTACCTTCAAACAGAGTAGGTTGATGCATTATAAAAGGAAGTGACTAAATGCAATTTGGTATTCTGGACTGAATCCTGGAATAGCAAGAGGACATTAGTGTTGAAACATGAAATTCTACTTTGGTTAACAGTAATATCCCAGGCTGGGTGCGGTGGCTCACACCTGTAATCCCAGCACTTTGGGAGGCCGAGGCGCGTGGATCATGAAGTCAGGAGTTCGAGATCAGCCTGGCCAAGATGGTGAAACCCCATCTCTACTAAAAATATGCGGTGGCATGCACCTGTAATCCCAGCTACTTGGGAGGCTGAGGTAGGAGAATTGCTTGAAGCCGGGAGGTGGAGGTTGCAGTGAGCTGACATTGTGCCAATGTACTCCAGCCTGGGCGACAGAGTGAGACTCTGTCTCAAAAAAAAAAAAAAAAAAAAAAAAAAGTAACATCCCAATGCTAATTTCTTAGTTTTAGCAAATGGTATCATGGTTAAGTAAGATGTTAACATATTAGGTGAAACTGACTGAAGGGTATATTACAACTTTCTGTACTGTCTTTGTAACTTTTCTGTAAATTTAAATTTGTTCCTCTAAAAAATGAGGTACTTTTTAAAACTTAAGTTTGCAATAATATAAAATGATGAAATTATTTTTTAAAATGAGAATACACAGAAAATGATTTCCACAAAGCACATTACAAAAGGAAAACAAAAACTGTCTGCTTTATATGTAGAGACAGAAATACACTCTGACCAACTGGTGGGAAATTCAAGAGTTGGGAAGTTGGCCTCCTATCAAAGCAGCCCCTAATGATTCCACTTACCCAAACTTCAGTCCTGCAGAAATTAACAGCAACTCCTTTTTAAATATGAAACACAATGTGAGTCATTTGGGGAACCCAGAAACAGACTGAATATATTACCTTCAATGTTACTCTCTTCAAGTGCTACTGCATACTGACACTTTCATACGTGCCTAAAATTTGACCAGCTCTGTAAATCCTTCATGGACATCTGATATAAAAAGTATTATACATTTTAAATTTCATTTATATATAATATGTTAATTTTAAACTGTTACTTATTAACATATTTAAGGATAACAGCAATCCTATAATTAACATACTAAGTGAAGTCTTAAGTTTTTCTATGCATTCTGGACCTAACTTTAATAGAAAGTTTAACATAGCCTACATGAACACCAAATATATTGTGACAAAAACTTCCTTGATCTTAGAGATCTAGACAGATGACTTTTTCAACATTTTATCATCTTAGGTTGACAACAAACCACTACACAAGTAAACTTCCTAATGCCTAAATGAAGATTATAATAACCAGAAGTTGAATAATGTTAGGCCTATTCCTCAAGCATGGCTGCAGTTTATTAAGTATTTACCATATATCAGGCAAAGTTTAACTCTATCAATACATTATTCTTTCATCTTCAAAATAATTCACTAAAACAGGCATTATTACCTCAATTTTACAAGTAAGAAAACTGAAGCTCATTTTAAATAACTTGCGCAAAGCCACATTTCTAGTAAGCAGCCAAGCCAGGACTCAAACAGCAGCCACTCTGGCTCTGAAGTCTGGATACTATTTCCCTAACCCAGGGTTTCACAATCTTGGCATTACTGACATTTATTGCCAGATAATTTTTTATTGTGGGGAGACTGTCTTGTACACCGAAGGATGCTGAAAACATCCCTGGACTCTACCCAGTACATGCCAGTAGCATTCCTCCCATCAGGTGTGACAGCCAAAAGTGTTTCCAGACATTGCCAAATGTCCCCTGGAGAGTAGAATCAATCCTGGTTGAGAATCACCATCATAATCCCATGCTGTGTCTATGTGCTGGCTAGCACAGTCAAAATACATACTGCTTTCTGAAAAGAAAAATGTTATTTTTCATAAAATGGTTTTTGAGCAAAAGTTCAAATTAAAAGAAGCTGGAAGTTTAACTATAACTTTTACTAAAGATTCTATTTGGCCTGAATTGAGGCTATTCTGAGAGCATGCTACTTAGGCAGAAGAACACTTAACAAATGAGAAATTTTTTTTTACTAATTCAACAGTCTGTACTTTCAGAGAGGACAGAACAATGAAGAGTAGGTATTCACATGGGCAGCTCTGAGAGTGATAGGAGGTCTGGAAGATGAAGATCAAAGGGGCTAGGTAGTAAGCCAAAGGGACTTAGGAAGACTGAGCTCAAAAAACAGAAAGCAGGCCAGGCATGGTGGCTCATGAGTATAATCCCAGTACTTTGAGAGGCTGAGGCAGGAGGACTGCTTAAAGCTGGGAGATTGAGACAAGCCCAGGCAACAAAATGAGACCCATCTCTACAAAAAATAAATTAGCTGGGTGTGGTGGCATATACCTGTAGTTCCAGTTACTCGGGAAGATCATTTGAGCCCAGGAATTTGACGCTGCATTGAGCTATGATCATCCCATTGTACACCAGCCTGGGCGACAAAGCAAGACCATGTCTCTCAAAAAATTAAAAATAAATGAATTTTTAAAATAAATAAAAACAAAAAGCAAAGCACATGTGGTAGGGCTGTCAAAAGCATCTCTGGAGTTGCAAATTCTAACATACATAAGTTAACTGAAGTTGGAATACCCCTAAATGCCTCTGAGAGCAAAAAGAAAACCATAGTAAGGAAGGAAAATCCTAATGTTTGAGTGAAAAGCTAGAGAACACTATCATTCAAAAGTGCATATCTCAATAAAACAAGTCACATACCAAAAAGATACACATTTTTCTTGCAAATACATACTTATGAGGTAGCATTTCTAAAGTTCTGACATTTGTAAAAAAAAAAATCATAGAAGCTATTTCCCTATAGCTCTAAAATGTTTCCATATTCTGGATAGAGGTTAGTCCACATCTGATGACAAGTTTTACTCTAATTCCCTCAGAACAGATGGTCTGTACCAATACCAAAGGAATCAGAACCTTTTAAATTAATATTGTAGCAATAATGTTAACCTCTGCCTAATGTTTACTTCATAATTACAGTAGTAGCCACCACTTAAAAGCTCCATAAGTCAAGTACTTTACAAGGCACTTTTCATGCAAAAGCTCAATTAATAATCCAAACAACTCTCTAAGATATAGTATCCTTCATTTTGCAAAAAATGAAACAGACTTGGGTAAGTTAAACGACATGAACATAAAGCTAGGACTTAATAGAGTGAGATTCTTTACTTCTAAATTCATCTTTTCTCTCTCTAATATTTCATCAAAAGTTAGCTGCAACTAAAGTATAAATGGTAAAATAACTGCAGGAAAGTAAGGTGTATGTGATCCTCCCTAAAAGACAGGAAATGAAACTATAGTAAAGTTTTGTTACCTGCAGCAAGGCACACTGCTACTAGGAACCAGACTTGAGGTCGACATAACCCCAAGAATTTTCAGCTCTCAATCAACATTTATCTCTCATATTAGAAGAATTCAAAGTCATTTTTGCAGATATTCTAGTGCTTTCAAATCTAGGATGCCCTTCGGAAGTTAGCTACAAGAAAACTACTAAGGCACAACTCCCTGGAAGCATTCATTGTTTTCTTTTGTAAGAGAATCTAGTATGTGCTGGTGCAGTGCTGCCACCATGTGGAGTAGCCTCCGAAAAAGTGGAACAAAATCACTCCTCAAGAGCAGTAAAATAAGGACTCATCTGGAATAAGATGACTGAAATTTCTTTTTTCTTTTTAAAATCTTTGTTTCTTTTTTTCTTTTTTGAGATTTCTATAATGAAGCAGTGTTCAGATAATTCAATCTGTAATCAAAATTGTAAACATTTTGAGAAAATGAAACAGTTCTAAGAATGTGTGTGTCTGTGTGTGCACGTGCACACACATGCATATTTAAAATTTTTATTTATTTATTTTTTTTGAGACGTAGTTTCGCTCTTGTCACTCAGGCTGCAGTGCAAAGGCATGAGATCTCAGCTCACTGCAACCTCTGCCTCCTGGGTTCAAGCGATGCTACTGCCTCAGCCTTCCAAGTAGCTGGGATTACAGGCATGCATCACCATGCCCAGCTAATTTTGTTTTAGTGGAGATGGGGTTTCACTATGTTTGTCAGGCTGCATGCAAACTCCTGACCTCAGGTGATCCACCCACCTTAGCCTCCCAAAGTGCTGGGATTACGGGCATGAGCCATCCCACCGAGCCTAAATTCTATACATTCATCCATGAGGGTAGTAACCAGCAATGGAGCTTGGGACTCAGAACTTGGCTGGAATCCTAGCTACATTACTTCTAGCTGCATGACTTTAGGGAAGAGTTCGTCAGTCTCTCTGTGTGCACATTTCTTGACCTATATCTTGAAATAACTTCTCCTTTACAGGTAGATGTAAGAACTAAGTGAAACATTACAAGTAAAAGTATCTACCATTGTGCATGATATAGAAGGCACTTATATTTAAGTGTTCTAATGACAGTTGTAATATTCTAAGGTAATAAGTAGGGCATACAGTTGAGATGAAAAGTATAAATTCAAAATCAAAAATAGGTATGTACCTATGTGTGTTGGCTACCATTTAGGTCCAAGTTTTCCAGTTCTTCACTAAAACAAGAATGAAGAGGTCAAAAACTGCCTTTAATATGGGTACGTGTAACAAGGCCACAATAAGAGTAAGGCAAGTGAGGTACTCCAGGCACAAAATTTGAGGAAGCACTCTGTTCTCAGGCTTGTGCAGGTACAGACTTGGCACCAGAGAATTAATGTCTTCTTTTGAGACGGAGCCTCACTCTGTCACCCAGGCTGCAGTGCAGTGGTGCAATCGCAGCTCGCTGCAACTTCCACCTCCTGGGTTCAATTGATTCTCTTGCCTCAGCCTCCCAAGTAAGTAGCTGGGATCACAAGCGCATGCCACCACGCCCGGCTAATTTTTGTATTTTTAGTAGAGATGAGGTTTCACCATATTGGTCAGAGTGGTCTTGAACTCCTGACCTTATGATCTGCCTGCCTTAGACTCCCAAAGTGCTGGAATTACAGGCATGAGCCACCACGCCCAGCCAAGTGTCTGGTTAAATTTTACACTCCAGGTACCTCTCTAGACTAAGTCAAACAATATCAGAGAAAAGTCTGTGACTGAGTTCAGACAAAAAAGCAAAGATTTTCTATTTAGAGAGCAGTTGGTGCAGTAATTTGCTATCTAAGGCTGACACCCTGCTCCAGGAAAATCTATAAATAAAGAGACAACAAAACATGAGGCATTCCCAAAATCATTTCTCAAAAATCTATCAAGTAGCTTTAAATTTTCTCTAAAAGTCTCCTCAAAGATATTTATGAAAATCTCCCCAAATCAGTTTTGATTTGTTGCAGTAAAAACAGGTTAAGAATTAAGAACATTATATAGTTTACTATAATATTATGATATTCTAAATTCAAATAGAGACCCATTCATGTATTGCTTGTTTCAATTTTATACAGCTAAGGGATGAGGAAAGAAAATAAGTAAAACAAGATTGGCATGTACTGATGACTACTGAATCTAGTGATGATAAATAAATTCATTTTATTTATTGTATTCATTTATTTGTCCTAATTTTGAATGTTTGAAGATTCCCACAATAAAAAAAGATAAATACATAAATAGCATATATATGTCACTTGATCTTATGGACTAGACAAAAACTAGCTCTCTTCTCTGCAATGTGAACTTTGAATAAATCGGACAAACTAAGCTTGTTCCAGAATCTTTCTATTCTTCTTGGTTTATCTGGATAAAGATCTCTAAGTGTGCTGGAGTGTGCGTGCGCACGCACACACACACAAATGCTTTTATTGCTAAACCCTCCCTTAGGTCTTATCCCTGACCATGTAACTTTATAGGCTCTGCATCAAAGAATTTACACTAGCATAGAGATGCTGTCTCAAACTGGAGTTGCCTATAAGTCAGAACTCATTCTCCCTTTGAGCCATTCCATATTCTTAGCACCACTGAATATTTAGTAAGTTTCGATAGGGTACATAATATTCTGCCCACCTGGTTGAAGGTTGCAGCACAAACACTTTTCATCTCCTCGTCTGTCCTCAGGTAGAGAATTATATAGATAGTTGCTCAGAATAACAGTGAATCAAAAGCAATGCCAAAAACACAAGTTGGTGCCAGCTAAACATTCTATAAAATAGATACTACTGCTTTAGAAAATATTTTTTTATTTTTTTGAGACAGGGTCTCTCGTTGTCACTCAGGCTAGAATGCAGTAGCGCAATCACAGAGCACTATACCCTTAAACTCCTAGGCTCAAGGGATTCTCCCACCTCAGCCTTCTGAGTAGGTGGAATTACAGGGATGCACCACAACGTCCAACGAATTTTTTTTTTTGAGACAGAGTCTCACACTGTTGCTCTGGCTGGAGTGCAATGGCATGATCTTGGCTCACTGCAACCACCACCTCCCAGATTCAAGCAATTCTCCTGCCTCAGCCTCCCGAGTAGCTGGAATTATAGGCGTCTGCCCCTGGACCTAATTTTTCTGTATTTTTAGTAGAGATGGGGTTTCACTATGTTGGCCAGGCTGGTCTCAAACTCCTGACCTCGTGATCTGCTCGCCTTGGACTCCCGAAGTGCTGGGATTACAGGTGTGAGCCACTGCACCCGACCCAACGAATTTTTTTAAAAAGTTTTTTTTGGGACAGGGTCTTGTTTTGTTACACAGGCTGGGTCTCAAACTCTTGGATTCAAGTGATTCTTCTGCCTCAGCCTCCCAAAGTGCTGGGATTATAGGCAAGAGTCACGATGCCTAGCCAACTCATTTTTTTCATGTAATTTTAAAAAAAGGTGGCTAGATGTGGTGGCTCACGCCTGTAATCCCAGCACTTTGGGAGGCAGAAGAAGGTGGATAACCTGAGGTCAGGAGTTTTGAGATCAGCCTGGTGATCTCAGGTAAAACCCCAGTTATGATGAAACCCCGTCTCTACTAAAATACAAAAATTAGCCAGGCATGGAGGTGGGTGCCTGTAATCCCAGCTACTCGGGAGTCTGAAGCAGGAGGAGAATTGCTTGAACCTGGGAGACAGAGGTTGCAGTGAGCCGAGATTGTGCCACTGCACTCTGGACTGAGTGACAGAGTGACACTCTGTCTCAGAAAAAAAAAAGGTACCATACGGTGTTACTTAGGGGAAATCAAAGGCAGGGTTGAATCTTCTAGTACTTATTGGTGGTGATACTCTGTCAGAAGTCATGATTAAAGCAACTGCACTTCCACACCCACACTGACCACCACCCCATGACTAGGTTGAAAGATTCCTAATGGTAGTTAGTACCATAAAAACCCTAAAAAATTATGACTTGCCTCACCCTGTGGCCTTAATACTAATCTTGAAGGATAATAAACAGAAGCCAAGACTACCTGTAAAATACAATGACCCAAACGAGATGTCAGAGCGGAGATGTGAACAAGTAATTTACAAGTGAGAGACAGTATCTATTTTCAGACAAATTCCAACTCTCCATTTAAAGAAGTTCGCTAAGAAAATATGCAGGCCCAGCACAGTAATTCACTGTGGAAGGCCAAGGTGGGAGGACTGCTTAATACCAGAAATTCACAACCAACCTGGGCAATATAGCAAGACCCCATCTCCACAAAAAAAATAAAAAATTAGCCATATGTGGTGGCATGTGCCTGTAGTCCTAGCTACTCAGGAGGCTGAGGTGGAAAGAGTGCTTGAACCCATGAGTTCAAAGTTACAGTGAGCTATGATTGTACCAATGCACTCCAGCTTGGCTACAGAGCAAGATCCTATTTGTAAAAGATAAATGAATAAACAGATAAGTAATTTCAAAAAGAAAATATTCATGGGCAAGGTGGCTCACACCTATTAATCCCAGCACTTTGGGAGGCTGAGGTAGGTGGATCACGAGGACAGGAGTTCAAGTCCAGCCTGGCCAATATGGTGAAACCTTGTCTCTACTAAAAATACAAAAATTAGCTGAGTGTGGTGGCGTGCACTTGTAGTCCCAGCTACTGGGGAGGCTGAGGCAGAAGAATTGCTTGAACCCAGGAGCAGAGGTTGCAGTGGGCCGAGATGGCACCACTGTACTCCAGCCTGGGTGGCAGAGCGAAACTCCAGTTCAAAAAATAAACATATTCAAAGGTTATCCACTGATTAACTTTTAGTGTTATTCACCTTTAAGTAACACTGTATTAGACCAAAAAGGGAGCACTTTAAAGAAAGTGGCTATATTCTTCCATCTTCTTGGCAACAATATTTAGTGACCAATCAAATATATTCAATAGTACCCAATTCAAATGAGTTTTAGTTATTAGTGAAGTCAAACATTTGACCTCCTTCATAATGTATGCAAAGTTTAAACTGTCAATAAGGAAAATAAAAGATCCCAAAACTTTAAGGTATTAGCTACATTCTGGCTGCTAAACATTTAGAACATAATCAAGTTGGCTAAAAATAATCTTGTCCTAGAAATTCCCCTATAGAGATATGCATAATAATTAGGAAATAAAGATCATTTTGATTCAGTTTCTAGTACTACACCACCAGAAAGTACCACAAATATCTATCTGAAGAAAATAATCTTAAATATATATAAATTTAAGACAAAACCTCCTGAAGAAAATGATGAATGTACTGGTTTATGGGCAAATATGAGCTTAGGTACACTACAAAGATTTGCTTTAATGTCCCTGCATTTTAGTACTTGGTTCTCCCCTCAAAAACACCTAGGATATGAGAAATACAATCTGTGAGACACACAGTCATGTTTCCCATAGCTACCCTATAACCCAATATTCCAAAGACAAGGTTCACATTAAACGTGCTTTAACAAGGGACTTATTTTAAATACTGCTCTCTTTATAAAAGCAGAAGCTTATTACCATTGGATTTGAATCTGCTATGAGATCCCGTAGAGAATCCAGAAATCCCTGATCTTCCACCATTTGGGCGTTGATATCATGGAGTTTTGCCACACAGACTGCTGCTGTTTTCCGAACATATGGATCCTCATCCTTCAAGCACTTGCGGAGGGGCTCACAGAGATATTCTGTAATTTTGTCTACTCGGATGCACCCCATGGTTCTGACTGCCAAGGCTCGAATCAAAGGATTAGGATCTTCACAGTCCTACAGAAAACAATCACAAACAACTTTAAGTATACATGGTGGCTAAAAGTAAACAGTTTGCATAAGCTGCAAAAGAATACTTCATTAATTTAAGCTTCCAGTTACATTCTACATGAGCTCTAATCTCCCATGATATTCCTTTCCTAAGTACAAATCTTAGCTGCCCTATTTAAGAGTTTAGGTGAGGAAGTCATTTAACTATTTTATATACAAAATGAGAAAAGGCTCAGTAGGATTCATTCCAGTGTCAGGCAGAGGCTTAGGAAGTTGGTACCATCCTACAGCCATTAGTGGATCTGCCCTAAAAACATAAAAAGGTTTTGAGCTTATATTCTGGCATAGGAAAAAAAAAAAAGAGGAATTGGAAAGACCGTGCCCTACTCTACATTGAGTTCCTAAGCATCAAATAGAGAGAAAAGAGAGCTAAATTTCTGGGCCCTGCAACCAACAAAACAAAGGAGAGCACAGGAGCTGGTCTGGGTTTGAAATAAGTACCTGGAGTTAAGCAGCAGAGAGGGCCCCCTGAGCTCCTAACATACGTTCTCTTTTACTAGCAAGTGCTTCCAAATATAGTACAAATAGAATATGGAGAAAGAATACTCTTTTAAAATGCCCTACATTAAAAAATGTCTTTAAGCCCATATAAATCTATGCACAACTCTAACTTCCAAAAACTGTAAACTAAATTCTTCCCAATGATATATTCCATCTATGAACCACCAGTCATAGAGAACAAACTGCTGTGTTCTGACTCTGTAACGTAGCTAAACACAGGAAGAGAACAAAAAGTCCATGAGAAGGAAGAAAGTATATTGCTTATTGTGCAAAACATTTTAAATAGAAGCTAATTTTAGAAATGCTGTCTGAATTTTTAATGTACGCTAAGTTTCAAATAGAGGGGAAAAAAAACTAGTTAAAAAAAATTAATGGGAACAATCCCATTATTATTTTCTTTACATCTAAGACAGGAAAGATTTGACTGAATATTCAATAACGGTAAGAAAACTTTTTGTCCGTTTTGAAAGACATGATGATACTGTGGTTATGTTTAAATAAAAGAACTTATCTTGAAAAATGTAAGGACAAAACTATTTAATATAGGATGTTTAGGATTTGCTTTAATATTATCCAGCAGGAGAGGGGGTTGGAGGTCAGAAAATACGTATGAGTATTATAAACAAGAGTGGCTGTGTGTCAGTAGCTGTTAAAACTACAAGATAATATTTAGAAATTTATTATACTAGTCCTTCTTCTTGAATATGTTTAAAATTTTCCATTAAAAAAATTAATCAAGCTGGGAGCAGTGGCTCATGTCTGTAACTCCAGCACTTTGGGAGGTCAAGGTGGGTGGATCACTTGAGGTTAGGAGTTCGAGACCAGCCTGACCAACATGGTGAAACTCTGTGTCTACTAAAAATACAAAAATTAGCTGGGTGTGGTGATGGCCACCTGTAATCCCAGCTACAGGAGAATCACTTGAAACCAGAAGGTAGAGGTTGCAGTGAGCCATGACCATGCCATTGCACTCCAGCCTGGGCAACAGAGCAAGACTCCATCTCAAAAAAAATAATAATAATAAAAATAACAGCCTGACAACATGGTGAAACCCCATCTCTACTAAAAATACAAAATAATCTGGGCCTGGTGGCTAGTACCTATAATCCCAGCTACTTGGGAGACTGAGGCGGGAGAACTGCTTAAACTTGGAAGGAGGTTGCCGTGAGCTGAGATTGTGCCACTGCACTCCAGCCTGGGCAACAGAGAAAGACCCTGTCTCGAAAATAAAAAAAATTAATTAATTAATCAATCAAATGATGTAAGACCTATTAAATGAAACAAAAGTAGCAACTCCTGCAGTCTCCACTACTGCTGACTCATAAGCATAATTTCTACAAAGATAAAATAGATAACTCCCCCCAGTTGCTGATACTACAATGATATGTCCAACCTTTGTCAGCCTCAGCAGGTAAAACAGTGAGGTTTCACCAGGTTTTCTTCTACTCAACTGGCAAGGATGCACCAAGCCCCACTAACAGAAAGCTCATCACATAGCCTGAATTTCCCTGGATGACACACCCTGGTTAGAATGTTTAAAACATGAACATTCCTAGTCACTGCCAACACTTCCCTACAGTCCTTCCTTCAGAACAGAGGTTACTTATTTGCAATGCAGAATCTGTTCTTGAGCCCTTGGGAAAAGTTACCTTCACAAAGCTGTTTACAGCCATGATGGCCATGTCTGGCTGACTCTTGGCGTAGTTCATCAAGTAGAGATACACAAGCTTCTTTAGTTCCAGATTGTCGGTCTGCATACAGTTCACTACGTCTGGAAAGAGAGAGCTGAGAAGAGAGGATAAAAAAAGTAAGTAAGCAGGTGTTGGTGCCAAGCTGTTGGTCAGAACATGAATAGCCTTAACTAACAGACTGACTTGATGCAAATGTCCTCACAGTGGTAACTGTCACAGAAATGAATTACTAAAAGAACTGTAGGCCAGGCATAGTGGCTCATGTCTGTAATCCCAGCACTTTGGGAGGCTGAGGCATAAGGATCGCTTGAGACTAGGAGTTCAAGACCACCCTGAACAACATGGCAAGATCCCATCTCTACAAAAATGTTTTTTAAAAAGCTGGGTGTGGTGGTGCACACCTGTAGTTTTAGCTCCTCAGGAGGCTGAAACAACTGGATCGCTAGAGCCCAGGAGGCCGAGAGTCTAGTGAGCCTTGATCACATCACTATACTCCAGCCTTGATAACAGAGTGAAACCCTGTCCCCATTCAAAAAAAAAAAACAAATTGTAGCGTTGTTCCCAAAAAAGAGGTCTCTAGTTTTTGAGAAAGCTTTTTATTATGAAAAATTTTAATCTCAGTGCTGGGATTACAGGCATAAGCCACTGTGCCTAGCTTCATCTATAATATTTCAATGTATATCTTAAGAATCCTTTTTCTTTTTTTAAGAAGAGTCTTGCTCTGCTGCTCAGGCTGGAGTGCAGTGGCACAATCTTGGCTCACTGCAACCTCCGCCTCCTGGATTCAAGCAATTCTCATGCCTCAGCCTCCCAAGCAGCTGAAATTACAGGCGT
>PVKP010039102.1:0-20398 GCA_004027715.1 Plecturocebus donacophilus
CAATTATTGGCATATAAGAGGTTTTTAATGCCCATTTTTAGACTGCATTCTAGCCTAGGCAATAAAACAAGAACCCCATTCTCTCTCCCTCTTTCTCGTCCTCTTTCTTTCTCTCTTTCACTCTTTTTTTTTTCTTTCTTTTGCTGTTTCTTTCTTTCTTTCTTTCTCCTTTTCTCTCTTTTTCTAAAAAAAAAAAAAAGTGTTTGTTTTCATCTACCAAAAAAATTGCCTGGAAATATAACTTAGACAATTTCACATTGTGATTCCTGAGGTGAGGAAACTCTTCTCAAAATCAAGTCTTTTGAATTAAACTACAAAACCACCAACTCTGTCATGGCTCTGAAGAAAAGAATATTTAGCTCCTTTCTATACCACCCTCAAAATCCATGCCCTGATGGAACTTGCATTCCAGCTCTTTGAAACACCTTGACATTAGCTCATTAAACTCATTATTTGTTTCCTCCGCTTCTTTTTTTTTCTTTAGAGATGGGGTCTTCCTATTTTGCCCAGGCTGGTCTTGAACTTCTGGGCTCAAGCAATCCTCCTGCTTCACCATCCAGAATAGCTGGGATTACAGGGCCCACCACTCCTGGCTCTAACCCATTGTTTGTAACTTGAAGCCACCCTGCCCTCATCTTCTCTTTCACAGAGGCATTTGTTTCCTGCAACATCACAAAGCTGCTTATTTGTTGAACACTTTGGCAGAAAAAGAAATTGACTAAATGGATAAACAGACGATAGACAGATGAGTGATATTGACAAGAATTGTTGACTGGGATTTTAATTCTAATTTCTAAGAATACCTAATTGGTATTGTAATATAAAGATGAGGAGAGTTCATACTAGGATACCCTTTGAGGATGTTTCGACTTTTGTCATGGGTGTGTGGCCTTGTGCTTTGCATAGATCAAGAGAGATGATTTCATATGCAGCAAATTCTAGCTTAATGTTGCCGTCATAAACCCAACTCTCTTGGATTCTCATCATATTTCTGTGAAGTCTTTAGCATGCAAAGGAAATTTTAACAATATTAAAAACAGGAACTGTACTTGCATCAGATAATTGAAAGAGGAAGGGCAGCAAACAGCATCCTTAGGCCACTACAGTAGACACTCATTCTTTACGTTCTAAATGTGGGAGGATCAGGGGCTGCCAAGCCAAGGAGTAGACCAGCACAGGCATTGGTGGCAGGTGGGTGTTGGGGGACTTGGAAGAGAACACTCAAAGGGGTCAGGGTGGTGGCTATTTGTTAACAAGTGTAGACATATTTTATTATCTTAATAAAGGATATGGGCTGGGAGCAGTGGCTCATGCCTATAATCCCTGCACTTTGGGAGGTCAAGCCTGGTGAATTACTTGTGGTCAAGAGTTCGAAACCAGCCTGACCAACATGATGAAACCTCGTTTCTACTAAAAATACAAAAATTAGCTGGGCATGGTTGCATGTACCTGTAAACCCAGCTATTCAGGAGGCTGAGGCAAGAAAATCACTTGAACTCAAGAAGCAGGGGTCTAGTAAGCCGAGATAGTGCCACTGCACTCCATACTGGGCAACAGAGCGAGACTCTGCCTCAAAGGAAAATTAAAAAATTATAAAACACTGGGACCTGTTGGTGAAAACCTACTCCTATGGTCTGAATGTTTGTGTCCCTCCAAAATTCATGTTGAAATTTAATCCCCAATACAATAGTGTTATGACATGGGGCTTTTAGGAGGTGATTAGGTCATCAGGCTCCACCCTGCTGATTGGGATTAGGGCCCTTATAAAAGGGCTTGAGGGATTCTGTTTGTCTCTTTCTGCCCCTTCTGCCTTCCTCATGAGGATGCAGCAAGATTTGCCATCTTGAAAGCAGACAGTAGGAGCTTGGTCTTGGATTTCCTGGCTTCTGAAACTGTGAGAAATAAATTACTATATTTTCAAATTACCTAGCCTAAGGTATTTTGTTATAGCAACTCAAATAGACTAATATGCCTACCTTCCTAATGTCTCTTAAATACGTTGTATGTACATATTATCTATGCTCTGTAAGTTTTTCTTTTTACATAAATGAAGAAGACAATATTATCATGTTAATATTACAAGTTGAGGAGTTTGAAAGTTTATATTCTAGTCACCGCACCATCACAAAATAAGTACTATGATTTTGGTTAAAACACTTATCTCTTAGTTTCTTTTTCTGCAAAATGAGGATTACAGCATTTTTCTTGGATATTTAAAAGAACTTCTGTGAAAGTCAGTAAGAGCTAACTTTTGGATATTTAATATATTGCTGGGCTTACAGCAAATGCCTTATCAGGAATAACTCATTTAAGTTTCACAACAATCGGAAGATACAGACACTTTCTTCTCCATTTTATAGAGTAAAGAACTGAACACAAAGAGGTGAAGACATTGCCTAAGGTCACATAGATGAAAAGCCCTAGGACTCAGAAATGAATGTGGGCAAGCAATCTCCAGAGTCTTCACTCTTAATCCCTTTGCCCCAGTGCTGTCTTTGGAAGATAGCCTTTTAAAAAACAGAACATCCTATATATGTGGAAAATACTGTCACTTTCAATATTTTTTATCTTTACTTTTGGTTGTTTTTTTACAACTAGAAACAAAGTCTAAGAATATTTCTAGTGCTTCTAAGAATGATTATCAGCCCAATTTAGAGGCTTGGCTTTGCAAAGCATTTTCAATTTTAGAATCTGTAGGAGTGCAATTGGTATACCCAGATTTTATCTGTGGGTGGTTACTATTGGCATATGTTTAGTTCGCTTATATTAGAATACATGCTTTGCCTCAGAGACTATAAGTGATCCTATTGAACAGCATAGATTTTACTTATCAAAAATCTCTGAAGAAGTATTGGTGCATAATACTCAGGCTCAATAGTGGTACTAATAGTGAAACCTTTAACATTTGAGTGTTTATCATGTATTGAGAGCTGTGCTAAGCACTTTGAAGGCTCTACTTCAATTAGACTTTCTAATAGAACTGTAAGATAATTTATTTTTATTATTGATAAATTACTAATGAAAAATCTAGGATGTACAGGGCTTAAATAGTACATGTAAGGTAGAGCATGACTTCAGTTCTACCCAATAAAATGCGTGTTTTTCTTTCAAAGCTCTATGTCACACAATGCACTTACTGCCTATGAACTAAGCTAAGAGTATATTAATATTTAAAAAATGTATTTAGTGGATAAGCAAGATCTGTCTATGGAGTTACCAGCAAAGTAGCCCTAAGATTACTTAAAACTATGCTAACAGTAAAATTATTTTTTAAAATCATTATGCAGTGAGTGAGATTATATTTCTAGAAAATAATCCATTCTAAAATTAACCTATGTAAGTAAAGATGCCTTAGAAAAAAATATTTAATCAAGAAACATGATTGGAATATGGTTGTAATCAGCAAGAAAAAACTCTCGAGAAATGCTCTGTTAGATTTTGTTTATAAAGAGTGGTCAGCATGGCATTTAGAGAAAAGAAGACTTTGTTACTTTTTTCTGGTATTCCGAGGAGCAGGCTTTTTGACTTTCCATTCATTCAGAAACATTTATCTTATGTTTATTCTATAAAAAGGTACTGTTGCAGAGCTATTAACAAATCAAACCAAATGGTCACCCTGATGGAACTTGCATTTCAATGGCGGTAATACAAAATAAATACATCAATAAGTTTATAATGTCAGGTAAAGAAAAGTACTTTGGAAACAAAACAGGGTCAGGAGGCAGCGAGTGATGTAGTGATGTTATTTTTGATAGGTTGGATTGGGAAGGATCTCTCTGAGGAGAGATAAGAATAAATTGAGAGCACAGGTCAGGAGTCTACGTGGGCAGGCCGAGGGCATTTAGTGTGAAGGTTTCAAGGCAGACATGTGCATGTATGGGAAACAGCAGGGAGGTGCATGCTGGAACAGAATGAGTAAGAGAATGATGGCAGATGAAGACATAGGGACAGAGGGCAGATCATCAAGCGTTTGTTAGGTCGTGATACAATTTTAAATTTTACTGTGTTATGAAAAGCCATTAGGTAATTTTGTGTAGATGGCATACTCTGACTTCAGTTTTGAAAGAATCACACTGGTTGTTGGGTGGAGAATAAATAATTTGAGATCAAGGGTAAAAGAGTAAGCCCAGGCTATTGCAATAATCCAGGTGAGAAATGGTGTTGATGTGGCCCATCGTATAAGTAGTTAGAGTGATTGGTTAGAGTGGTTAGTTAGAACTGGTTAGAGTGATTGGACTCAGAATATAGATGAAAGTAAGTTAAAGTGATAAGAACCCTACATAGTTATGGCTATAACTTTTCCACAAGAGAAGGAAAGTGCCATCTGCATCATCTATAATGTGTGTTTCTCTTGATATTTAAAAAGCATGTTAACTTAGTAAAGGATCCGAGAAGTACTGTAGTAAATGGACTTTAAATTATTTAACGTAAAATAATATCAAGTCAGTTTCACTTTGGAAATCCTTTTCTTCATGTAATAATGGTTAATATGCATATATTCCATAAATATACTTCAGAAAATTCATAATGAAAATACAATTATTGTCATTATTTTAAATTCAAGATCACCATGTACATTCCTGGATAAAAGTTGGTGTTTCATCTAGACTTAAGACAGGGAGAAAATGTGATTACTGAAGAAATGAAAACCCACTTTTTTAAGCAATTTATTACTGAAAAATAATCAATTGTGATTCTAGTTCACATTTATTATTCCAGTTAAATTTATTCTATTTTTTTGTTAATTTAGTTAGCATGAGCCATTCTTTAGGAATTTGATCATTTCTAGGTACAATAGGACAAAATTAAATTCTATATATACCAATGACCAGATTTTGGTGAACCAAAGTATTAAGACTGATATGTTGGCAAGACTGAGGAAATAAGTCTCAGTTAAATTTAAACAAATTTTTATGGATTCACATGCCTCAAAACTGAAGAATTAGGTCTCGCTTTAGGCAGAGCTAAGTGTGGCCTCCCCCACAAACTTGACCAGAACTTATTTTTTATTTCTACATGTTTAATTCTGCTCCCAGGAGTTGATAACATTCTCATCAGCCTTCCCCTATAGTGATCTGAAAATGGCTACATGGGATCTTGGGAGAATTTGCTCCCACACTGTAGCCCAAAGGGAAGAGAAAATATTTCCGTGGAAGACTTGGATTTCTATCTCACTGAACCAACTTAGGTTGTATGAACATCTTTGAACTAGGAATATAGAAATACCAAAGTGATTTATGGGTATGTAGATTTCATAGGGAAGGTGGGTATTTAAATCAAATGTTGGATGCTTTTAAAGGAAAAAGAGACATTTAAATCTGATGTGACTCGAGACAGCAAAATTCTACTATACCTTCTTCCTGTTTACCTACCACTATAAGCATATAGTGTTGGTTTCAGTTTTGAACACTAAAATATCATCCTGAGGGTTTCATTTGCAATCTTCTCTTTGTTTTCTGTACTAAAAAAACTTCTAAATTTTGTATTTAAAAATGTTTTAGTTTGATATTCTGTTTTTTATTACCAATTTATGCCTCCTGAAAACTAGTTTGATTTCTGGTGAAGACCTTGTCAAATTCTCTAGGCTGCAATTGTCTCATTTATAGACAATGAAATGATTTATTATGCTTTCACAAAACTCTTTATGATGCAAAACAGAGTCTTAAAATTAAACACAATTTTTGTATATTGAAACAATACATGTTCATATTCTCAACTATTTCTGATTATCTTCAGTCAATTGTCTTTGCTATACTTTAACATACATTAGGCACATGATATAAAAATACATTTATAATAAGGAACCTAAAATTATCTTTTTATCCGTTAGTGTCATGAATGGTTAATGGTATGGGAAATGTATTATCATCTGTGAGCCAAAAATAACAGTGAATCCTAAGCATTGTTTACTTTCTAATAGGGCTTGAGAAACTATGCAAATCATTAGTTTGGTTCTCAGTTGGTTAAAAGTTACAAATCAGACAGGAATCAAGCAAGTTTGAAAAAGACTATCTTTTATTATTGTGTAATGACTCAACTGTGACCTTTTCATAGACTTACAAATTACTGAGCCATGCAATCACTGAGTATGGTTGACCAATTCCTGATCATTACATATTTTCCTGATATCTATTGCTTCCACACATATTATTTCATCAGCATAGGTTGTAGCTGTATCTATACTCAGGAGAAACATATGCAAATTTAACAAGAACTATACAGTAGTTTTCTCTTATCTGCAGGGGATATGTTTCAAGACCCCCAGTAGATGCTGGAAACTTCAGATAGTATGAACCCTGTACACACTATGTCTTTCCTATACATGCATATCTGTGATAAAGTTTAATTTATAAATTAGGCACAGTAAGAGACTAATAACAATAGCTATAATAAAATAGAACATTCCTAACTGTATACTGTAATAAAAGTTATGTGACCATGATCTCTCTGTCTCTCAAAAGAACTTAGTGTTTTTGGACTGCAGTCTCAAAATATCTTAATGTTTTTGGATTGTGAAATTATGGATAAATGGGGGACTATTATAATTATATGTGGTATTTAAGGCAGTCCACTAACCAGGGGTGGGCCCAAGGATGAATGCCACATGGCTTCTGCTCTTATGAAGCATACAGTATGTTTCAAGGCTCAGGCACATGGACGTTATTTTCCTTTAATTGTAATTAGCAAACTAAGGAGAAAGTAGTGAGAATTAAGTAGGAGGATAAGAGAAGTATTAGTTCATTTTCTCATTGCTAATATGAAATATCTGAAACTGAGTAACTTATAAAGAAAAGACATTTATGCTGGGGGTGGTGGTTCATGCCTGTAATCCCAGCACTTTGGGAGGTTTGGGGAGGCAGATCACATGGTCAGGAGTTCGAGACCAGCCTGGCCAACATGGTGAAACCCCGTCTCTACTAAAAATACAAAAATTATCCGGGCATGGTAGTGGGCGCCTGTAGTCCCAGCTACTTGGGAGGCTGAGACAGGAGAATTGTTTGAACCTGAAAGGCGGAGGTTGCAGTGAGCAAAGATCACGCAACTGCACTCCAGCCTGGGCAACAGAGCAAGATTTTGTCTCAAAAAAGAAAAAGACATTTAATTGTCTCATGGTTACACAGGCTGTACAAGAAGTATGATGCTGGGATCTACTTGGCTTTTGGGGATGCCTCGGAAAACTTTCAATCATGGCAGAAGGCAAAGGGGAATCAGGCATGTCTTACAAGGCAAAAGCAGGAACAAAAAGTGTGAGGTGGGGTATACACACTTTTAAACAATCAGATCTCATGAACACCACTTACTATCACAAGAACAGGACCAAAGGGGAAATCTATCCCCGTGATCCAATCACCTCCCACCAGGCCTCTCCTCTAATACTGGAGATTACAATTCAACATGAGATTTGGGTGGGGATACAGATCCAACCCATATCATTCTACCCTTGGTCCTTCCCAAATCTCATGTCCTTTTCACATTCCAAAATAGTCTTGTCTTGCCAACAGTTCCCCAAGTCTTAACTCATTCCAGGATTAACTCAGAAGTCCACAGTCCAACATCTGAGACAATGAGGCTATGAGCCTGTAATATCAAAAACAAGTTAGTTACTTCCAAGATACAATGGGAGTATAGGCATTGGGTAAATACCTAATCAGCCAAAAGCAAGGGGCCACAGACCCTATGAAAATCTGAAATTTAGCAAGCCAGTCACTAAATCTTAAGGCTCACAGAAAATCTCCTTTGACTTTATTTTTCACATCCAGGGCACATTGGTACATGGGGTGGGCTCCAACACTTTGGGAAGCTCTGCCTCTGTGGCTCTGCAGGGCCCAGCTCCCATGGCTGCTCTCAAGGGCTGACATTGAGTGCCTATGGCTTTTCTGGGTGCACAGTGCAAGCTGTCAGTGTATGTACCATTCTAGGTTCTGGAAAATGGTGGCCCTCTTCTCATCGCTCCATTAGGTAGTACCCCAGTTGGGACTTTGTGTGGGTGCTCCAACCCCACATTTCCCCTCCACACTGCCCTAGTAGAGGTTCTTCTTGTGGGCTGTACCTCTACAGCATGTTTCTGCCTGGACATCTAGGTTTTTTCATACATCTGAAATCTACACAAAGGCTCCCAAACTCAACTCTTGCATTCTGTGTACCTGCAAGCTTAATGCAATGTGGAAGCTGCCAATGCTTACAGCTTGCATCCTCTGAAGCAGCAGCCCAGGCTATACCTAGGCCCCTTGTGACCGCAGCTAGAACTAGAACAGCTGGGATGCAGGAGGCACTGTCCTGAAGCTATGTAGGGCAGTGGGGTCCTGGGTCTTGCCCAGGAAATCATGCAGTCCTCCTAGGCCTCTGGGCCTGTGATGAGGGGCTACTGGGTGGGTCTCTGAAGATGCTTCTGAGGTTTTCTCCTCATTGTCTTGGCCATCAGTGCTTGCCTTCCTTTTAGTTATGCACATTTTTGCAAGCAGCTTAAATTCTTCCCCTAAAAATGGGCCTTTCTTTTCCACCACATGGCCAGACTGCAAATTTTCCAAACTTTTATTCTCTGCTTCCCTTTCCAATGTAAGTTTCAGTTCCAGGTCATTTCTTTGTTTACATATATGAGCACAGATTGTTAGAAGCAGCCAGGACAAATCTTGAATGCTCTGCTGCTTAAATATTTCCTCTGCCAGATACCCTAAATCATCTCTCTCTCAAGTTCAAAGTTCCATAGATCCCTAGGGCAGGGTACAGTACAACCAAGCTCTTTGCGAAGTGTAACAAAAATGACCTTTGTTCCAGGTCCCAGTAAATTCCTCATCTCCATGTGAGATTTTATCAGCCTGAACTTCACTGTGCATATCACTATCAGAATTTTGGTCACAACAATTTCACCAGTCTTTAGGAAGTATCAAACTTTTCTTCATCTTCTGGTCTTCTTCTAAGCCCTCCAAACTCTTCCAACTTCTGCCTGTTGCCCAGTTCCAAAGCTGCTTCCACATTTTCTAGTATCTTTATAACAATATCTGACTCCTCATTATCAGTTTTCTGTATTAGTTATCACATTGTTGTAAACAAATACCTGAGACTGGGTAACTTATGAAGAAAAGACATTTGATTGGCTTAGTGTTCCACAGGCTGAACAGAAAGCATGTTGCTGGCATCTGCCTGGCCTCTGGGGAGGCTTCAGGAAACTTCAATCATAGTGAAAGGTGAAGGGGAAGCAGGTATCTCTTAACATGGCCAGAGCAGGAGTTGGGGTGGAGGGGAGGCGCTGCACACTTTTAAACAACCAGATTTCACGAGCACTCACTCACTGTCACAAAGATACGACCAAGGGGGAAATCTGTCCCTCTGATCCGGTCACCTCCCGCCAGGTTTCTTCTCCAACATTGCGAGTGCCGCTTTGACACAAGATTTGGATGTGGACACAGATCCAAACAATATCAATACCCTTGGAGTTTGTCACAGATAAATATGCCTTGGTTTTTTTTGTTTTGTTTGTTTTTTGAGACAGTTTTACTCTTGTCACCCAGGCTATAGTGCAATGGTGTGATCTCGGCTCACTGCAACCTCTACCTCCTGGGCTCAAGTGATTCTCCTGTCTCAGCCTCCCGAGTAGCTGGGATTATAGGCGCCCACCACCACGCCTAGGCTAATTTTTGTATTTTTAGTAGAGACAAGTTTCATCATGTTGGCCACGCTGGTCTTGAACTCTGGACCTCAGGTGATCTGCCTGCCTCAGCCTCGCAAAGTGCTGAGATTACAGGCATGAGCCACTGTGCGCAGCCACAAATATACCTTTTAAAAGGAAGGATGAGGGTTGTGTAATACCAGAGATCAGGATACCTCATATATTACAACCACTAAACACAGTATTACTTGAGCTAAATCTCTTGACCTGTCTAGCTGGTATTTCTGCTAAAGAATAATTTTCTTTTTCATCTATACATTCCCATTCTCATCTTTATATTTGGTGGTAGGTCCTCAACCCCATTATTTCTGCAAAAGAATAATTTTCTTTTTTGTTTATATATTTCCATTCTCATCTTTATATTTGGTGGTAGGTCCCCAACCCCATTACACACAAGGAATGGTTCTCAAGTAATGCTTATTATGAAATGAATACAGTTATAAAACATGGGGTATGCACTGAGTGGCCTCAAAATGCTTTTCAAGAGCTAGTGTTTAATGATTCTAAGAGAAATTGGCATGCCCCTGTGTTCCTGTGTTATCACTGAGTCTCTTGCTTTCTTACACAGACAAGGTGTTTGTGAGGAGAGCAGGCCTAAAAGCTAGGAGCAGAATGATAATTCATGATTAACAGGGACGCCACCTGTCTAAAGATGTCCTTCCTGAGAAAGGTCAGCTGTTGCGATGAGTAAATATAATTCTCTGGCAGAGTGAAAATACTAGATTGTACTTTCTTTGCTCCCTATATTTTGCTTTTGTACTGTTGCCTCTGCAAATGTTGATTTCTTGTGAAAACATGAAAGGTCAGAAGTGAGCATGTTAAGGAGAGGTGGATGCATTTCTTTTTCATTTGTATTTATATAGCTAAGGAAGATTGAGCTAGAATAGAAGTTGATCCATGTTATTGAACTGTGGGGCTGACACTTTGAGCACTGAAGTTGCTGTCTTCTTGGATAAGACTATTACAAGAGAGGGAAGAGATAGCAAATGTTGTTCAGAATAATGATTTAGAGGCAGTGGAAGAAAATGAGTGAACATTAGGAGGTCCAGTGATACATTAACTGGTCAGTCACACTTAGGAAAACAAAATTCAGCTTCCTAAAAGCTCCTGCCTAGAGAAGTAAATAGAAAGAGGAGAAAAAATGAGAGTTATACACAGGAGACAGCCCAGCAAGAACTGTTTCAGACATAGAAAACATTCAGATTTCAGTTCGAACCGACAAAGGCAGCTACACATTTGAACAGGCACTTTAGTAGAAATATGTAAAGGAAAATATACTGAACTCACATGAAGCCAGTCCTCTGGGGGATTAAATATTACTGGCTAGGCTGATGTACAGATTTATACATGTTAGAATAGCTGAGGTGATGACTGCTCTTTTATGATGGTTACCAATCTTCATTGTTTGCCTTTTGAAGATATTTAGCTTGCTTTATTTCTGTTTCTTTTGACTACTAAAGTAAAGACAACAGTAGCTGCTAAGAACTCACTGAAGTAGGTTGGGCATGGTGGCTCATGCTTGTAATCCCAGCGCTTTGGTAGGCTGAGGTGGGCAGATCACCAGGTCAGGAGTTCGAAATCAGCTTGGCCAACAAAGTGAAACCTCATCTCTACTAAAAATACAAAAATTAGCCTGGCATGGTGGCACATGCCTGTAGTTCCAGGTACTTGGGAGGCTAAGGCAGGAGAATTGCTTGAACCTGGGAGGCAGAGGTTGTGGTGAGCTGAAATTGTGCCACTGCACTGCAGCCTGGGAAACAGAAGGAGACTCCATCTCAAAAAAAAAAAATTCACTGAAGTATACACACATCAAAGTTATGTGTGTATACTTTTAGTTACTCCAGGAAGCCCCTACCCACACTTAACAGTTGAGTTACATTGATAAAAAGTAAATTAATTTATGACAATAGGCGCTAATTTTTTTTTATTTCTCAGAGCACAAGAATATAAACTGCACACACGTATACACACAGACATACATATAATTGTCCACTTTTAATTTCACCACAATTTTAAAATAAGAAAGCAGTGTTATTAGTTTTAGAAATTTTATAGAACATTTTAATACAAAAAGAGGAAGGATATACTTTCAGAATAAATGACAGCTATCTATTGAACAAATTTTAGTCATGAAAAATTCATTAAATTGACCTCATTTTCTCATGCCACACACATTGGAAAAATTAATTATGGATTGGCATCAATCCTTGGTTGGCATTTGTGATATTAAGACCTGTGGCATAAATACTTGGACCAGGGTAAATTTACCCTCTCTCTTCTCTTTCTGCTTCTTTCTATGTTTTACTTTTTAATTTTATTCTCCCCTGCTCCTCTTCTTCCATTTTTCCTTCTTTGTGTCTGCCATGACTTGGGATACAGTAGACACAATTCATGTGTTCTTGCATTAAGGTTGCTGACAGCTGTATCAGAAGCTTATCCTGAATTGTTAAAATATGTGCTATCTAGACGAGAACAGGTGAGTTCAGGTATTTTCAGTGAAATAACTCAGAAACGGAAAGTCAAGTGCCACACGTTCTCACTTATAAGTGGGAGCTAAATAGTGTGTGTACATGGACACAGAGTGTAGAAAAACAGACATTGGAGACTCTGAAGAATGGTATGTCTGGGGATGAGGGATGAGAAATTACCTAATGGGTGCAATATACATGATTTGGGTGATGATTACACTGAAAGCTCAAACTTCATTACTACACAGTATATCCATGAGACAAAACAGCACTTGTGCCCCTAAATTTTATACAAATAAAAAATAAATGTAAAAATAAATTAGAAAATATGTCCTATCTAGGTAGCTATTCAATCAATGAGACAAGCTTTCAATCCCAGGCTGGAAATACTAAGTGAAAAATCACTTGGGGTAGAGGATGAGAAATGCTCAGTGCTGAGGATAGGACTCAAGAGCTATGTGTGAAGCTGGGGTGAGGATGTGGGACATTTTGGAAAGTCAACTATTAGAAATCAGAACCAACACCAAAGTCCAGGCAGGATAGTGTTAAAGGCAGACAAGAATCATGGAGCAGATGTGGACACCAGGGCTTCAGTGAAAACAGATGGGAGTAACATACAAGAATAATGATTATTTGTGATTATTTGCAGGTATTATTTTTGAATTCTCAAGGTTTCAGATATTGTTGATTATTGCTCTTTCATTTTTGACAATGACCTCTTCATGTCTTAGATACCATGAAACAAACTGTATCTATTGGTATTGAAGCATCAAAATATACATTCTCCTATGTTTCTAATTAGTGCATAATGCTTTTTACTTCTTAAATGATAACATACCTTAAGAAAATATTATTTTATTTTAAAATAACTTATTTTAAAATAAAATAATATTTTCTTAAGGTATGTTATCATTTTCTTAAGAATGAGAAATTTGCTTATAAAGAAACTATAAAGGAGTTTTTGTGTAAATGTTTGTTCATGCTCATCACTCATTGCCTTCAAAATCATATTAAAAGGAAATGAGAACCAAAACATTGGCTATATTTTTTTTAATTGAGTTTAGTAACCTTTAATAATTTACAAAAAGTCTGAGCAGGCTGAGAGCCTTCTTAAGTTAATTCTCTTCAAACAGTGATTATTTTCCACTGCCTCTTGGAATGTTCCATTTGTTTATCATGAGAGCACAGTAACATCTGACTCTCTCAATCTGTTAACCTGGTCTACTAGGCACGTTTTCCTTATTTCCCCATTTCAATAAATACTGTTCTTATTCTCTTAGTCATCCATATGTGAAAGTTCATGCCTCACTTGGCATCCTCACTCCACTTCACACCTGAACCACAATATTTGTTGCCGTGTGTGCTTGATTCCATATTTTTGTACCATTATTAAAATTACTTTCCCTCTCTGCACTTCCACTTTGACTCTAACTTCGAGGATGATTTTCTTTTGCCTGCATTTTAAACAATACTGGTTTTATGCTTTGCTTTTTCTTCAGTCAACTATTATATTACTCTTTCTGAAGTTCAATTTTAAACATATTATTCCAACTCCAGTGTCTCCTCAGTGCCTATGAGACAATACTGTATCAGCCTAACACTTAATATCTTCATGATTGATTTTATCTTCTCGTTCCAATCTTACCTTGACTAGGGGATTCCTATCACCATACAAAAACCCTTTTGTTTTTCATCTTACAAAACAACCTATAAAAGAAAAGAAAATCATATGTGGATCAACTAATCTCCCTACCTCTATGCTTGTCTCCTTCTACCTGTTCTCAATATAGCAGACAGGCTGATCATTTAAAAATAGAAATCTAGTCAGTCTCCTCTTCTGATCACATTCCTCCAATGGCTTCCTTTTTCTTTCTTTTTTTTATTTTGAGATAACGTCGTGCTCTCTTGCCTGGACTGGAGTGCAGTGGTGTGATCTCAGCTCACTGCAACTTCTGCCTCCCAGGTTCAAGCAACTGTCATGCCTCAGCATCCTGAGTAGCTGGGACTACAGACATGCACCACCATGTCCAGCTAATTTTGTGTTTTTTATAGAGATGGATTTAGTAGTGTTGGCCAGGCTGGTCTCAAACTCCTGATCTCAAGTGATCTGGTTCACCTTGGCCTCCCAAAGTGCCCCAAAGTGCTGGGATTACAGGCATGAGCCACCATGCCTGGCCCCTCCAATGGCTTCCTAATTGTCTCAGAGTAAAAGTCCCTCTCTTCTGCAAGGCTCTCCATGAACTGGCCTCTGATTACTTTGCTGCACTCATTTACTGTCCGGTCTTATTACTCTCCCGTTCCAGGGTTGCTTCCACTTTTGGGCTTCTGCATGGGTTTTTTTTTTTTTTTTTTTTCAGATTAGGATGCTTTTCATTCACACATCTATTGATATATGATTAGCTCAGGTTTTGATCTGAAAGTCAACTTCCTAGTCAAGTCTTCTCCCAACATTTTGTTTCTATTTGTGTGTGTGTGTGTGTGTGTGTGTGTCTGTGTGTGTGTGTGTTTCTATCTTTCTTTTTATAATATTTTTCTATAATATGTATTTCAAACTGTAGATCTTGTGTAGTGTCTGGTAACTCAGTAGACTCACGCTAGGAGTTTTTGTCTGTGGTGTCCACTTCTTTAACCCTGGAACCTAGAATGGAGTCTAGCACATTAGGAGTATTCAATAGCTAGCTGTTGAATAAACAAATATACTTTCCACCAGGCATGACTGCCCACGTCTGTAATCCCAGCACTTTGGGTGGCCCAGGTGGATGGATCACTTGAGGCCAGGAGTTTGAGACCAACATGGACAACATGGTGAAACCTCATGTCTACTAAAAATGTAAGAGTTAGTCTGGTATGGTGGTGGATGCCTGCAAGTCCTAACTACTGGGAGGCTGATGCATGAGAATTGCTTGAACCAGGAGGTGGAGATTGCAGTGAGCTGAAATCCTATCACTGCACTCCAGCCTGAGTAACAGAGCAAGACTCTGTCTCAAAAAATAAGAAATAAAAAATAAATATGTTCTCTACTCTTTACCCTTTGTTCCAGAAGAAGATAGACAAGCTGTTCCCAGATGCACATTGTATGTTTTTCCTTCTCTTCTTTGGTTTGGCAGCTTTTTTCTTTTCCAGGAACATCTTTTATCTTTTTCCTAAATCTCTGCAAAGCCAAAATTCTTGCACCCTTCCCATCTCTTCGAAAAAGTTACATTTTTCTATTGTAGTTTTCCAATGCCTTTTCAACCACAGGTGTTCTTGGCTTTATTCTGATTCCTGTCATAGAATACTCACAGCTGGAAGTCATCTCTCTCCTCTCTGAACATTCTACATTCCAGCAAAGTGCCCATTCTCCACCAGCGATGAGTTCTGTCTTATTATCCCACTCTGAGTACTGCATATAAAGAAGATGATATTTTTAGTCTTGAATGCATGTTAACTGTGGCTCTTTTAAAGTATTATATTATGTCATTTGTATGTATTTCTCACTGATTTTTTTTATCATTCTTTTCATTTCTTTCATTTTTTTGGTAACCTAAATCTACAGAGAACTCCTCAAGAAACTTTGTGTATTTCTATTTCCTTAGTTGTCCCTCATCACAATATGATAATCAAGCTACTGAAGTTGTGTGGTCTAAGGAGATAAAGGGGGTAGTTATGGCCATGACATTTCTACAGCCTTTTCATGTCCACAGCCCCACCTCCATCTCGATTTCCACCACAGCTATCTAATATACTTGGACTACACACACGTGTGTGTGCACACATACACTCACACACAGATACACAGACGACTTTTCTTTGGCAAAATTATTGTTCTTAAAGATATTTTAAAAAGCTGAATACATGACTTAAATTAGTTTCCAAATTTTAAGTTTTAAGTTTTCTTTTGAACCAAATCTCAGGGCCCATCTGATGATTCCTTTTCAACTTGATGAGTTCCAAGTTAAGATCATTGTTTAGGTTCAAGTTCTTCCAAATAAATTTATAGATAATAGGGCGGCAAAGATGCTTGTTGAATTTCCTGTCTTCTATTTTCACAGATGATAAAAATAGGTCCTAAGAAGGACTAATTTGTTCATGTTCATACACTTAGTAGGAAATTCAAAAGATAAAAAATCAGAAGTAGGTTTCAAGAAAAATGCACATTCTGTGCTTCATTTTGCCAGACTTATCAGTGTTTTCATTTACCTAAAATCAGTCTGAAATATATATTCTTCAGTCCATTGAGAAGTAGAACTTGCTTCAGGTTCAATCAAGGATTTACCAATAGGCTGCTTTTAATAGGTTAAGGTTCCTAGAAGCTATTTTCATAGTAGATTTCTATTTGTGTTTGATCTAGCCAAGGTGCTGGTTTTAAAGTCTGTATTACAGTGATATAGTGGTAAAGAGATAATAAGAAAGCAATGGAAAACAAAGTCTGTGAAGGTGAATTGTATAGGAGATATGTGAGAAAAAAGTAGTTACCTATCAAGCCCAGAAGAATCAAAATGATTTAGAATGGTCAGCAGGGTTAGAAAGAAAGATCATGGACTTTAGAAACATCCACGTGACTTAACTTCCTTCTCTATCATCTACAGCGTGACCTTGGACAAGCTACTTAATATTTCTTAGCTTTGGTTTCTCATCAAACATTAAAATGGCAACAATGATAGATGTATAGATTAAATTAGATAAATTATGTAAGGGACACTACTTCAGAGTACTCTCTTAATAGATGGTAGGTATTGGTAATTAAGTAACACAACTAGACTAATATAACATTAGCAGAGAACATATTCCATTATTAATATGACTTCTAATGTCAGACACGCAGACTGAATAATCTTACCTGGCTCTGCTATGAATGGCTGCATCAGTTGTATCTTTACGTTGAAACTCTAATGGCCCTGAGCACTCCCTCACCGGCGTTCCTGTCTCTGCTAGTCTTAATGAGGAGATGCCTAACACATAACAGAGACCACATTTTTGTTTCCCTATCTTTAAGTTGAAATATATGTGGCATCTATCATGTAATATTCCTTGCTAGCAACCTTGTAAGGCTCTTCTGAGGATGCATGACTGTGTTTTATTTTATTTGTTTAGTTTAGGCAGAAGGAACAAAACAGACAAGTCTTCCTATGCCATCAGTTTTTCTGAGCCAAAATCAAATGTCTCAGCAAGATTAATGTGATTTACATGCAGATTCCTGAAAGGAAGGGGGAAATGCTGACCTCCTTCCTGTTTCACTCACTGGAATCTCCCTGGACTCTGGAATAGGGAGTTTAAAATATTAATGCCTTGAATAATAAATTAGAGTACATAGTAAATGAGGTATAAGCACAACAATTTTAATTAGTTTTAGGCACATTTTAATGATTGGTCATTAACTTCAGTAAACATAGAAATGCAGGGGGAAAAGATGTATGAGCTCCTTATTACTTAGCTTTGTTTTAACTGAAGCCTTTGCAAAGATGTATATCATTTTAATTTTGGTTCCAGAGGCTTTTATGTAAATTAATTGCATTGGAGAATTGGCAAGAACATTTTATTCAATTTGGAACAGCAGTGATTATAAGCTTTACATTAATATAACAACAATTTAACAATGGCTGATAGATGGGCCACAGCCATGCAATTATCAAAAGTGAGCCACTCTCTTGATCTCTAATTAGGTCTATAAGCAAATAGAGTTTTGCCGGCACTAATTGCCATATTAAAACTGGCAGTAAGGTAGCGAGTGCACTCACATTAAGGTAGTCAGCACAGGGTGCTGTTTATCCAAAGATTTTTCCATTTTCTGATTTAATCAG
Organism: Plecturocebus donacophilus; assembly: GCA_004027715.1. Taxonomy (NCBI): domain Eukaryota; kingdom Metazoa; phylum Chordata; class Mammalia; order Primates; family Pitheciidae; genus Plecturocebus; species Plecturocebus donacophilus. Next base: position 17,916 of record PVKP010039102.1, read on the forward strand.
ATATGTAATTCAATTATGTATGTTGTGGAAATAGATACTTAAGTGAATTGGAAAGCATTCTCCTCCTTGCTCTACACAACCATGCATCTTGTTAACTGCAGACATCAGTGTTTTACATCTAAAACATAAATGTTAGGCTGCATTTTTTCCCACTGTCCTTACTGCCTGTTGAGACGTCTGTCCTCTCATACCTCTGACTCAATACTTAGGATGTCTGGTGCTATGTGCCAGACAGTTGTGTGCATGGAAGAAAATGTACAATGCCTTGATTTGTTGCTCCATTTTAGCAGGGATTAAAAAGCACTCAAAGGGGATTTGGAAGGCATTTGAGCACCAGGCTAGATATTGTGGCACCAATTTTAAAGAACCCAGAAAATCCCTTTATTCGTTTCAGTCTTTGCCTAAAAGTTTGGCCTATTATGCAACAAAGGGTATTTGTTTTATTTTCTTCTTCAGCTTATTCCAATGTGTACGTCAATAACATTTAAAGACAAAAGAGATTTTCATTTAGGCATCTGAGTGAGTTTAAACTAAATCTGGAAAAGGCAATTTTCTAGGGAAGAGCCTATAAGAAAAAGTCAACCCAGGGAGTTTGCTAAGAAAGTAGATTTTAAGTGTTCTCACCACAGAAAAATGATAAGTATGTGAGGGAATGCATATGTTAATTATCTCAATTTAGCCATTTTATGGTATATTACATACATAAAAACATCATGTGGTACACCATAAATATATACAACTTTTGTCAATTTTAAAAAAGATCATATAATGGTGTCTTTCTAAAAGCAAACAAACTTTTTAAGAAATATGACTCTAATTGAAAAGAAAAAATTCTACTCCCATCCAAAATAGCAATTGAGATACATGAGTGTCTTTGGTAAATAACTTAATTGAATCCTATCGAGGAATAATTCCAAATCTTCGATCAGGTCTTTTATACCCATGGTAGTGTCTATGAAGAGAAGCCACAAAGACCCCAAAGGGCAAAATTTGAAAGTAGAAGACAATTATTTATGCAAAAGTATGTGAAATATTCAAATCACTGTATAGAGAGACACCTTGAAACATATGAGACAGAAAGGCATACATTATTTTTACTTTCATTGGTTTGTCCTTCACTGTCACTGATAATTACTATTTATTTCAAGAAATTGTGCATCTTTGTGTTTGTGTGTATTTGCATTTGATTTAACAGTTACTCACTGGATAATTCAGAGTATGAATTTTGTGCTTGAAACTCACACAGAGACAGATCTCAAAGGAGGTTCAGACTCAGCATTTCTGGGTCACGCATAGAATATGCTGTGCTACTTATGAGAGCAAAGTCCTCCTCTGAGCTATTCTTGAGGCTTGAGATATCAATGACCAGCGGTGACAAAGCTGACAAAGCCTATGTCCTTCTGTTCACTACCTTGACTTACTGGCCCAGGCCTATGGAACCCACTACTGCCCTCCAGAGAGTGGATAGAGTTCCCAGAAGACAGGCTTCAATTTACACAGTGCAGATTAGAAGAATAAAATAATTTCAGAAAGAGAAAGGAACCCTGATATGGTTTGGCTCTGTGTCCCTGCCCAAACCTCATCTTGTAGCTCCCATAATCCCCACCTGTTGTGGGAGGGACCCAGTGGGAGACAATGGAGTCATGGGAGGCAGGTCTTTCCCATGCTGTTCTCATGACAGTGAATAAGTCTCACGAGATCTGATAGTTTTAAAAACAGGAATTTTCCTGCACAATCTCTCTCTCTTTGCTGCTGCCATCCATGTACCATGTAACTTCCTCCTCCTTGTCTTCTGCCATGATTGTAAGTTCCCCAGTCATGTGGAACTGTCAGTCCATTAAACCTCTTTCTTTTGTAAATTGCCCAGTCTTGGGTATGTCTTTATTAGCAGTGTGAAAACGGAATAATACAAACCCTAAGGTCAGGGAAGTGAGGTGAGAAGAAGAGTGTCTCTAGGAAAACATCCCAGCAATGGATCAGCTTCTTCGTTGCATTTCCAGAATAATGGGAAAAGCAACAGCAGGCAAACAGTATGAATTTTTCTCCTGGTTGCAGGTCACTCAAATTATCCCAGTCCTTGGGTGAAATCATTAATACCCATATATCCTTGTAGGACTGTGTTGTGGGGAATCAAATGATAGAAACAGCAAAGGAAACTATGGCCTGTCCTGAAGTCTGAGGTCTGTCCTTCATGAGGACATGTCTTCCTGTTGAGGGCCTGTGTCCAGAAAACCTCCCAGAAGCTAACTGGCAGCAGAGTGATCAGCTGGCCCTGCAGCTGAGAGACACAGAGGGGCAGCTTCTTGCAGAATCATTCTGAAGGGTCTGCTGGAGCCAGGTCACCCTTGCAGGTAGTTGGGGAGAAGTGGGATGCTATGCTTTTCTCCAGGTTATGTGATCTCAGGACTTAAAAATAAACTTTCAATGTGTGTGTGTGTGTGTGTGTGTGTGTGTGTGTGTGTGTGTGTGTGTGTGTGTGTGTG